>JAQZBX010073139.1:0-14961 GCA_029593785.1 Cabassous unicinctus | reverse complement strand
ACTCCACAACACACCACACAACACTAATCCACTCTGCAGCACACCTCTCCACACCATCCACCAAAGCACTCCAATCCACACTACACCACTCTACACCACATCACTCCACATCACTACACACCACACCACAACACACAACTCCATCCTACTCCAATCCGAACACCATATCATACCTCTCCATACCACTCTACACCATACCAAAACACTCCAAACCACACCTCTCCACATTACTTTACACCATGCCACACCACACCACACAACTCCAGTCTACACAACTCCACATAACATCACACCATACCACACCAAACCACTCCATTCCACATCATACCACCCCACACCACAGCCCTTCACACCACTCCACAGCACACCACACAACACCAATCCACACCACAGCACTCCATTCCACTCGAAACCACATGTCAACACACAACTCCACACCACACTTCACCAAACAACAATTCACTCCACACCACAAAACACCACTTTTCACCACACCACATAAATCCACACCACACGACTCCAATCCACATCACACCACAACACTCTTCCCATTGACACACCACACCACTTCACACCACACCTCTCCACACCACACCACTGCACAACACACCCTTCCAATCTACACCACACTACTCCAGTCCACACCACAACATTCCACACTGCAACACACCACACAACTCTGCACCACTCCACAACATACCACACCAGAGTACATCACACAACACCACACCATTCCACAAACATCACATGACACCACACCACTAAACACCACTCCACACCACTCCACACCACACCACACCAAACCACTCCACATCACACCACTACACTGCACAACAAACCACAACAAACTACTCCATTCAACAGAACACAACTCCTCTACACCACTCCAAACTACATCACTCCACACCACACCATGCCAATCCACACCACACAAATCCAGTCCATAGAACACCACACCACACCACCACACACCACAACACACGATTCCACACCACACCACACCACAACAGACACACCACTCAATACAAGTCCGCATCAGCCGACACAACTGCAAACCACACCACACCACTCAAAAATCCGTGCACCTCCACACCACCGCGTACCCCCATACCACCCAAACCATGCCACATGATTCCACAGCTCATTACACCATGCCACTCCACACCACACTGCACCAGTCCACACTAAATCACACCACTCCACACCAACCACACCATGCCATCCCACACCACACCAAACAACACCATACCAAACCACACCACAACACAATACTCCACACCACAAAATATCTTGCCACACCAAACCCCATCACACCACTCCACACTACACGCCTCCACATCAATCCAAACTATGCCACACCAATCCACACCACACCACTCCAACACACACCACTCCACAGCACACCACTAAACATCTCTGCACACCATATCACACCACAAACCTCCTCCCTGCACCCCTCCACACTTTGTGACACCATAACACACCAAACCACTCCTTTTCACATCACACCTCCCCACACCACACCAAACAAAACCACTCTACATCATTGCACACCACACCACACCACAAAACTCCACCCTACTACAATTCAAACAACACCATAACATACCACTCCATACGTCTCCACACCACAACAAAACACTCCACATGACACCACTCCACATTACTGCACACCACAAAACACCACACCTCACCACTCCACACCACACCACACCACTGCACCCCAATCCCCATTAAAATGCTCCACACCACTCCACACCTCATGACACCACTCCACCCCACACCACTCCACATCATTGCACACTACACCACATCACACAACTCCATACTATACCAGTCCACACCACATCACATCAAACCACACCACACCATTCCATTACACAACACAACACACCACATTACTCCAAATGACACCACAACACTCCACACTGCATGACACCACTCCAATTCACAACAGACCACACCACACCCCTCCAAACCGTATCTCCCACACACACTATTCCATACAACACTACACCACATCACTCCACAGCACAACATACCACTCCACACCACTCCTCACCAAAACACTACACACCACACCGCACAACTCCACAACAAACCATGGCACTCACACAACACCAATCCACACTACACCACATCTCACCAATCTACAGAACACCACTCCAAACCACTCCATAAAACACACCGCAATACAAATTCCACAACACTCCACACCACACGATTCCACACTACACTACAACACCCTAGTGAACACATCTACACACCACACATCACCATACCTCTCCATACCACATCTCACCACACTTCACTCCACAAATCACCCCTACACTCACAACACTGCACACTGCACACTTCACTACACTCACCACACTGCACTCCACAAATCAACCCTACACTCCATTCCAAACCAGACCACTGCAGACCAGATAAGCCCACTCCACACCTCATCACACAATTCCACACCACACCTCAATGTGATAACACCACAACTGTCCACACCACACCACACAATACAACTCCACTTCACACCATACCACAATTCAACATTCCACACTACACCACACCACACCACTCCACATCAGTCCACACCACACCACACCACACCACTCCACACCAGTCCACACCACACCACCCCACACAACCCCATATTACTCCACAACACTCCACACCACTCTACACCACACGACTCCACAAAACACCACACACCACACCACATGACTCCACATCACAGTGCAATAAACCACACCACACCACACCAGATCACTCTACTCCACACCACACAACTCCATACCACAACATATTTATCCATGCCAGTCCACACCACACCACACCACATCACAGGAAACCCCACTGCACCACACTTCACCACTCCAACCCACACTACAACAACACACTTCAGAACTCTACACACCACAACACATCACACCACAGTGCACATCTCACAACTCCAAAATACACCACACCACTACACAAAACACCACAAAACTCCATCCACAGCAAAGCACTCCAGACCACACAATTCCACACCAGACTACTCCACACCACACTATCCCAAATCACACTAAACCCCACCAATCCACAACACACCACACCACTCAACACCACACATTTCACCACTCCATATCACACCACTTCACACCACTCAACAACACACCATTCCACACCAATCCAAACCACATCACACTACCACACTCCACAACACACCACATCATACCACTGCACATCACACCTAACCCCATTTCAAACCCTCACATGACGGCACATCACTCCACAACACACCACACCAAACCAAACCCATCCACATCACACAACAGCAGTCCACACCATACTACACCACTTCACACCGTGCCACAGAGTGCCACAACACTCCACACCATACCAGAATACTCCATGCCATGCCAAACTATTCCAAACCACACCACACTTATCCACACCACAGCACACCACTCCACAAGCACCACAACACATATTACCACACCACTCCAAAGTACGCCACACTGCAGCACACGACAACACAACACATCACACCACACCACACCACAAAACAGCACACAACACCACACCACACCACTCCACACCAAAGCACAACAAACCTTACCACACCACAACACATCGTTATATTCCACAACACACCCCTTCACACTGAAACAAAATTCGCCACTCCACTCCACACCACACAACACCACATTACACGAAACCCCACCGAACCACACCTCACCACTCCACACCACCCTAAAACACACCACATCACACCATACAAAATAAAACCACACAACTCAACACCACACAACACCATGCCACACAAAAACACACTGTACACCAGACTACACCATAATACTCCACACCACACCACAACATACCCACAACACAATAACACTCCTCACGATTCCATACCACACCACACATTAACACTCCACGTGTCACCACACCACAACCCTCCACACCACAGAACACCACACACTCCAAAAAACAGCATATCATTCCATACCACACCACACCACTCCAGAGAACAGCACACCACTTCACACCACACGACACCATGCCCAACCACTCCACACCACTTCACACCATGCCACACCATGCCACACCAAAGCCCAACACTCTATACCCCGCCAAACCTCTTAACACCCAAAAAGACTAATCCACTCTATAGCATAACATTCCTCACCACACCACATATCATCACCCATATCCACACCAATCCACAGCACTCCAAACCACACCACATGTCTCCAAATTACACCATTCCACACAACAGAACACCAAACCAATCCACAACACACCACACCACTGAAGAGCACAGCACAACATGCCACAAAATTCCTCAAATCTCCACACAAAGTCACACCATGCCACACAAAACCACAGCACCCTATGCTCTGCCAAACCACTCCACACAACACTACAGCAATCGACATCACAGCACATGACAAAAAACCACATCAAATGTCACCACACCATTCAACAGCACACCACTCCACACCACACCACACAAACCCACACCACACCACTTCACAACATAGCACACAAATCCAAACCACACCACACCAAGCAAAATCACTCTGCACCACCCACACAACACCACTTCATGCCACATTATCCACAACACTCCATTCAAGGCAATATCACTCAACACCATACCACACCAATCCACTCCAGAGCTCAACTCTCTAAACCACACCACATGTCACCACACCACTCCACACCACACTATGCCACACCACACCACACCACAACACTCCACACCAATCCACACAAAACCCACCATTCTGCACCATGCCACTCCACAACACACTACACAACACCACATCATTCTACACAACTCTACACCACTCCACAGAGCACTACACCCCAACACACCACTTCACACAACTCCACATCACACCACGGCATGCCACACTAAACCACAGCACTCCATGCCATGCTATACCACTCCACAACACACGACAGCCATTGATACCAGAGCACACCACTTCAAAGAACACCACTCCACACCAAACCATACCACACATCTCCACACCACACCACAACACAACATAGCACTACACATGACCCTACACCACACCATACACTTTTACACCCCACCATTCCACAACACAACTCTCCAGACCACAGCACGTCTCACCACACCACCACACCAAAACACAACTGTCAACACCAGACCACACCACACATCTCACCCTTCCCCACCACACCACTCCACACCCACGCTAACCATACCACACAGCACTCCACACAACTCCTCACCACACCATTCCACACCACACCACAACACACCACTCCAAACCACACCTCACCAATCCACACCACACCACACCAATATAAAACATTGCACACTGCACCACAGCACACAACTCCATACTATTCCATTCAACACCATAACACCTCATACCACACCACACCACCCCATTCCTCACCACATCACACCACATTACTCCACCAAACACCACAAAACTCCACACAGCATGACAACAATCTGCTCCACACCAGACCACACCAAATCATTCCACACCAAACCACAATACTCCACAACACTCTGCACCACAACACTTCACACCATATCACACCACACCACTCAGCACCACACCATGACACTCCACACCGCAACAATCCACACTGCACCACATCTCACCACTCCACAACACACCACTTCACCTCTCCAGAACACACAACACTGCACTAAAATAGTCCACACCACCCTATAACACACAATCCCACACCACACTACACCACCCCACTCAACACCTCTCCTCAACACAACACACTGCACACCATCTCACAAAGCCAGAGTACACCACACCACTTGAAAAAACACCACACCCCTACATTCTACAACACACAACACAAAGCCACACCAGTCCACAACACACGATGCCACTCCGCACCATACCAAATTATTCCAAACTATGCCACAGCATGCCACAACACTCCACACCACACCACACCATAACACTCCATGCCATCCCACACTACTCCAAACCACACCATACCTATCCAAGCCACAGAACAGCACTCTACAGAGCACCAAACCGCATGTCACCACACCACTCAACACCACATGTCACCACATCATACCACATTACTCCAAACCACTCCACACCAAACCACACCCCTCCAAAACACACCACACCACATAACGCAAAAGCACACTACACAATACCAATCCACTCCAGAGTTCACGACTCCTCACCAACCACATGATGCCACATGATTCCGCACAACTCCCCATTATGCCAAACCATGTTTCACCAAGCCCCATCATACTACAAAACAACACAAACCTCCAAACCAGAACATATCTCACAACACCAAACTACATCACACCACTCCACACCCCACCACAACACTATAAACTACACCACTCCATACAATACCACAGCATACCACATGAAAACATTTCAATCAACACCACACCACTCAACACATCACTACACATTACTGCACACCACACCAAAACATAAAACTCCAACCTACTCCAATCCAAGCAACACTAACACATACCACTCCAGACCACTGTACACAACAAAACACACCACACCACTCCACATTACTGTACACCATGTTCCAACACACCACACAACTACAAACTACACAACTCCACACACCACACCATACCACACCAAATCACTCTATTCCAAACCATAGCACCCCACACGACAGCACTTCCCCACACTCAACACCACTCCACACCACACCAAACAACACCACAGCACACCCTTCCATACCACACCACATAGCACCACACCAGTCCACACCACACCTCACCACACAATTCCAAACCACTCCTCACCACACAACACCACTCCACATCATACAACACCACTTCACACCACACAAGATCAATCTCACCACTCCACACCACTCCAAACCATGCCACACCTCTGCTCACCACACCACACAACATCACTCTTCACCACACCACACCACACCAGATGACTCCACACCACACCACTCCACATAACACCACAACACTGATCCCATCGACACAGCACACCACTGCACAACACACCACACCAATCCACTCCAAACCACTCCAGTCCACACCACACCATTCAACTCCACAACACACCAAACCAATCTGCACCACCCTACAACATACTACACCACATTACATGACACCACACCACAATAAAAGACATAACACCACATGACACCACACCACTCCACACCACACCACACCACTCCACACCACACCACACCGCATCGCAACACACACCTCCATTCCACACCACACAACTCCACCCTACACCACTTCATACCACACCACTCCACAACACACCATGCCAGTCCACATCAAACCACTACATTCCACACCAGAGCACACCATAACTCTCCACAAAACAACACAAGATGCCACACCACTCCACAGCAGATCACACCACTCAACCTCTGTCCACATCAAACCCAACCACTCCACGCCACACCATACTCCTCCATAACACACCAAACCACTCCACAACACCGCAAACCATTCCACAACAATAACATCATGCCACACCACTCCACACCACTCCTCACCATGCCACACCACACCACACCAAACCACACCATACCACACCACAACAAAACACTCCATGCCATGCCACACTATTGCACACCACTCCACACCTATACATACCACAGCAAAACTCTCCATGCAACACCACCCAACATGTCACCACACCACTCTACGCCATATTTGTCCAAACCACACCACCCCAAGCCACTCCACACAACACAACTCCAAATCACATTCAACATCCGACTCCACACCTCTACACAACATACCACACTGCACATCTCACAGCACCAGAGCACACCAAACCACTACACCCATGACACCACTCCATTCCATCGCAGACCACTCCAGACCACACATATCCACACCATACTAACCCAAATCAAAATAAACCCCTCCACTCCACAACAAACCACACCAATCCACACCACACCACATCTCACCAGTCCACACCACTCCACACCAAACCACACTACAACACTCCACACCATTGCACACCACACTACTCCACACCACACCACATCAGACCACTGCACACCACAATATACCCCATCTCAACACCTCACATGACACAACACCACTCCACAACACACCACACCACACCAATGTGCAATGCTACAATCCACTCCACACCACACCAAATCCCTCCTAACCACCCCACACCATATCTCTGCACACCACTCCCCACGACATCACAAAACAACACTCCTTCACAATGCACAATACCACACCACACAACACCAGTCCACACTGCACCGCTCCAAACCACACCATATTTAACCACCCCACAAAACGCCACACCACAACACTTCACACCACATCCACCGCAGCACTCCATACCACAGTACACCACACCTCTCCACAACACACCAAACCAAATTTCACCACGCTACACAACTCCACTCCACACCAAAACACCCCAAACCTCACCTCTGCACAACATACCACTTCTCACCACTCCAGGGCACACCACTCCACACCACTCCACAACACAAATCACACTGAAATATTCCAACTCACTCCACACAACTCCACTCCACACCACACTAAAGCACTCATCTCCACATCTCTATATACCACACCACACCCCAACACACCACACCACTCCACACTTCACCACACAATGCCTCACTACTCGACACCACACTGCACCATGCCACATCACTCCACACCAGTCCACAACACACCACACCATACAACTTCACATCCCACCACACCACAATGCAACACTCCACCCCAAACCACACCACTCCACATCAGCCTACACCACAGCACACCACACAACTCCACACCACACCACAAGTGACAACAATCCACATCACTCCAAACCACACCACACCATGCCACACAAAGCCTCAACACTCCACACCACAGCACATGTAACAACAAACAACACCACACCACACCACAGCATTCCTCATCACTACACACAACACCGCAACAAACCACACGACGCCACTCCACATAAAACCACATGACACCACCCCAGAGTCCACCACTCCACAAAACTCCCCTCAACACCACAATATATTACCCCTCTCCACACCTCTACACACCACACCACACCACATATCACCACCCCACACAAGACCACACCACTCCACACAACACCACACCACTCCATACCACACAAGTCCACTCCAAACCTCACCACACCACTCCACAACACACCACACCCTGTCACATGACTCCACACCAGGCCACACCACATCACAACACTCCACATTACACCACACCGCAATAGAACACTCCACACAACAGCACAGCACACCACTCCATACCAGTCAAGACCATACCACACCGCTCCACATGAAACCACACCACACCAATGCACATCACTCCACACCACACCATCCCATGCCACACCAAACCACAACAGTCCACACCACACAATACATCACACCACATCACACCATTCCACAACACAACACACAATACAACACTCCACACCACACCAAACCACTCTACAAAAGTCTACACAACAGCACAGCACACAACTCCTTACTACACCACCATAAGTGACACCTCCCACCACCACTCCACACCACACCAATGATGCCACACAAAGCCACAATACTCCACACCAGACCATATCTCACCACAGCACACCACACCACACCACTCCACACCACACAATTCCACACCACACCACTGCACACCACCCAACCACACACCACATCCCACCACAACACACCACACCTCACCACACAATTCCACACCACACCACACTATACAACTCCACTTCACCACATACCACAATAAAACAATCCTCACAACGCCACAGCACTCCACAACACATGACAGAAAGCCATATTCGTCCAAACCACACAACACCACTCTACATCATGACAAACCATTCCACACCATGCCACACAATGCCAAAAAACTCCACACCACAGCAAAACACTCCATGACATGCCACACTATTCGACACCACACCACACTTATCCAAACCACAGAACAGCACTCAACACAGCACCAAACCACATGTCATCACACCATTCAACCCCAAATGTCACCAAACCACACCACACCAAACCACTCTACACCACACCCCTCAACAACACACTCCACCAGATCACACAACAACACACCACAAAACACCTTCCACTCCACAACTCCCCACAATGCCTAACCATGCCACACAAATCCACACCATACCACACCACAACACAAACCTCCAAACCACACCACATCTCACAAGAACTTACCACATCACACCACTCCACATGACAACATACCACTATCAACTACACCATTCCACAAAACACCTCACCATACCACATGAAAACATTCCAATGCACACCACACCACTCCACTCCACATCACTCTACATCAATATACACCACAACACACCACACAACACCACCCCAATCCATGCAAACAACACCATGAATACCATTCCATACCACTCTACACCACACCAAAATACTCCACACCACAACACTCCACATTACTGCACATAATGCCACATATCAACACACAACTCCAAACTACAGAAGTCCACACACCACACCATACCTCACCAAATCACTCCATTCCACACCATAGCACCACACACAACAGCACTTCACACCATTCCACAACACTCAACACCACACATGTCACCGCACCACTCCACACCACACCTCACCACACAAATCCAAACCACTCCACACCACACGACACCAATCCACACCACACTACACAACTTCACACCACACAACACCAACCTCACACTTCACACCACTCCAAAATATACCACACCACTCCACACCATACCACACAACACCAGTTTCACCACACACCACATGACTCCACACCACACCACTGCTAATCACACCAAAACACTCATCCCATCGACACACCACACCACTCCACAACACAACACAGCAATCCACACCACACCACTCCAGTCCACACCACGCCATCAACACCACACCACATCACACCACTCTGCACCACTCTACAACATACCACACCAAATTACATCACACCACAACACACCATTCCACATAAAACCACAAGATACCACCCACTAAACACAAAACCATACCACACCTAACCAAAACACACCACTCCACACCACAACACACAACAACACTACACAGCACACCACAACACACTCCACCATTCCACACTACCCAACTCCACTCTACACAACTCCATACCACAGCACTCCACAACAAATCATGCCAATCCACACCACACCACTCCAGTCCACACCACACCATACCACTCCAAACCACAACACAGTATGCCACACCACTCCACATGACACCACACCACTCGATAACACACCACACCTCTCCACATCATTGCACATCACTACACACCAATCACACCATGCCACCCGACTCCACACCACTCCACAACCTGCCACACCACACCATACCAAACATCACCACACCACTCCACACCACACCAAGCCACACCAGTCCACACCAGTCCACACCAAATCACACCATACAACTCCATTTCACAACATACCACAATACAACACTCCACACAACACATCACACCACTCCTCAATAGTACACTCCACACCACACCACTTCACACTACACCACACAATCCCACACCACACCACACCACACCATGGCACACCATACCACACCACCCCACACCAGTCCACACCATACCACACCACAAAACTTCACATAACACCACACCAAAATACAACACTCCACACCACACACCACTGCACAGCAGTTCTTACCAAAACACTACACACCACAACACACCACTTTACACCAAACCATCACACTCCACACTACACCAATCCACATTTCACCACATCTCACCACTCCACAGCACACAGCTCCAAACCACTACACAACACCCAACACTGCACTACAGCAGTCCACACAACTCCACACCACAGAACTCCACACCACACTACAACACCCAAATGCACCCCTCTACACACCACACCTCACCATACCCCTTCACATCATGTCTCACAACAACAAAGCACCTCACACCACTCCACAAAACACCACTACACTCCATTCCACCACCAGACCACTGCAGATAACACAAGTAAACACCAAAACTCAACACAAAATTCCTCACCACTCCACACCAAGCCACACAACTCCACAACACTCCACACCACACCACACCACTCCACACCAGTCCACACCACATCACAACACTCCACACTACAGCAAATCACGGCACACCACACAACACAATGACACACCATGCCACACCACTCCACAACAGCTCACACCAAACCACACCAAACAATTCAACATCACACCACAAAAAAATACAACACTCCACATCAGACCACAACACTCTACACCAGTATGCATCACACCACACCACACAACTCATTACAACACCACAAACGACACCACCAACCACCGCTGTACAGTACACCACAACATGCCACAGAAAGCCACAACACTCCACACCACATCACATCTCATGACAATACACCACACCACAAAACTCCACAGCATACCACACCAAAGCACTCCACAGCACACCACACCATTGCACACCATTGCAATCCACATCACTGCACATCACATCACACCAAACCACAACACTCCACATGACACATCTCAATAAACAACACCAAACAACACTGCTCCACACCACACCACTCCACACCACACCACTCCACACCACACACCTCCATACCACACCACATCTCACCACACCACAACACACCAAACCACACCACTCCACAATACCTCACACCACACCACTCCACATCACCCACATAAAAATACAACACTACACACCACCACACAAGTCTCCAAACCAGTCCATACCACACCATATCACACCACTCGACACCAGGACACTCCATTGCACACCACTCCATACCACGACACCCCATACCACACCAAACCACATCACAGCACTCCAGACCACACCACACTACACCACAAGTCTCCCCATCACTGCACACCACACGACACAAAACCACACCACTCAACAACACACCACACAACAACTCTCCACACCACTCCACACAACACCAAACCTCTCTGCACCACACCACATCTCACCATTCCTCAAGACACCAACAAACACCACGCCACAACACACCCTGCCGAAACACTCCACAACACTCCAAACCACAACACTCCACAGCAAAGCACACCACTCGACACCAAACCACATCTCACCACTCCACACCAAACCACTCCACATCACTCCACACCACACAATACCAAATCATTCCACAGCTCTCCATATCATGCTATTCCACACCACACCACAATAGCACTGCACACCACACCTCACCACATCTCACCAAACCATCTCACACAACACCACTCCACTCCACACCACAGCACACCAGTCAAAAACAGTCCACACCACAGCAAACCATGCCATCCCACACACCAACACAGCACACCATTCCACACAACACCAGCCAACAACAAACCACTCCTCTGAACCTTGCACCACACTGCATCACCCAAGTCCACTCCACACTACACCATGCCACAATGCACCAAACCAACCCGTACCACTCCGCACCGCACAACATTGCATCATATCAAAAAACACCATAACACTGCACACTGCACCACATGATAACACACCACTACAAAAACACCACACCACACCACACCACACAACACTGCACCTCACTCCACACCACCTCACACCACTCCACACCAAACGACTCCACATCACTCAAAGACACACCACAACACACCACTCCTCCACACAGCACACGGCATCACACCATTCCACAAAACACCGCTACACACCACACCACAGCACCCCACAATACTCCACTCCTCTCCACACCACATCTCATGACACCACACCAAATCACACCACTCCACACCACCACACAACACACCACACCACTCCACATAACCCACACCACAATACAACCCTCCACACTACACGATAGCATTCCAAACAAGTCCACAACCCTCAGCATCACACCGCAATGCATTGCAGCACTCCAGTCCACACCACACAACCCCACACCACACCACACTGCACCACACCACTCCACAACACTCCACAGCCCACCATATCACATCAAACCACATCACTCTACACCGCTCCATGCCACACCATACAATACCGCACCTCTGCACACCACACCACTCCACAGAACAGCATATCATTCCACACCACACCAGAACTCTCCACACTTCACCACTCCACAACACAAACCTGCAAACCACACCACATCTCACCACACCAAGTCACACCACTCCACACCACACCACACAACTCCACATCACCCACACCACAATTTAACACCGCACACCACCCAAAATCACTCCAAACCAGTCCAGTACACACCAAATCACACCACACCACACAACTCCACAACACGCCACACCACTCCACACTATGCAACACCATGCCACACGAAGCCACAACACTCCACACAACATCACATCTCACCAGAACACACCACACTACACCACTACACAACACACAACACCACATCACCCCTCAACACACCAAACCACTCCACAGCACACCTCTCCACACCAAAATACTCCACCCCTCAACAAACAATTCACCCCAAACCACCCCACACCACTCCACACCTCTCCACACCACACCACATGACTCCATACCCTACCACTCCTCATCACTGCACACCAAAATAAACAACACCACACTCTACACCATACCACAATGTACCACAGCACAACAACCTACTCCACACCACACCAAACCACAACACTCCACACCACTCCACACCACACCAAAACACTCCACACTACATAACTCCACATCACTGCACACTACACCACACAACACCACACTGCATACCAAAACACACCATAACACAACACAGCACTCCACTCCACACAGCACACCATACAACAAAACTCCACACCAGTCCACACCACACCACTCCACTCATCATTACAGCAAACCACAATACAACACTTCACACTACACCACACCGTTCCACATCAGTCCAGAGCACACCCCACTTCTCCAAATAACACCGAACCACACCACGACAAATG
>JAQZBX010073138.1:0-14955 GCA_029593785.1 Cabassous unicinctus | reverse complement strand
ACTTCCCTGGGGCGGGAGGGCAGGCCGGGGCGCGGGCCCGCCGCTCGGGGCTCCTGGGGCTCCTCGGGCTCTTGCGCCGCGGGCGGGCCGCCTCCTGTCCCCGTCCTGCCGGCGCCGCCGGGCTGGGAGTCCGCGCCAAGGGCGAGCCCGTCCCGCCCTGCGCGGGGGCCCCGCGGCGGGAGGGTGTTGGGGGCGTGCCGGCCGGCCTGGGGCGGCCCCGAGGGGGTGCCGGGGCGCGCCCACCCGCTCCCAGCGGCGGCCCTGGCGAGGCTGGGGGCTCCCTGCCCCGGGTGCGGGGCGGCAGGGCGGGGGTCCCCCTCCTGCGGTGGCGGGGCCGGCGGGGCCGCTCCTTAGCCCCGCCCGGGCTTGGCCCTGCGGTGACTGCCCCGCAAGGGGCCACGGCGGCGGCGGGAAGGGCAGAGCCGCCCGCTCTCGCCCCCCGCGCTCCGCCCCCCGCGGCCCTTGGCCTTCCCGGGTCGCGTCCCCAGGGCCGTGTCTGCCCACCTCGCATTTCCCTAGTAGTTGCACGTTCTGACGCGCGCGCATTCATTTCTATTATCTGTTGTCTCTGCAGTCCCCAAATTATTTTCTCGTAAAACACGTGAAGGTTGCCCTTAAGGCCAGCCCCTCCGCCCTGGCCCGGGACCGATTGCCTCACCCTCTGGGCGTCGGTCCATCTGCACGAAAGTTCTGCGGGAGGGGTTCGTGGGCAGGTTGCGGGGAGAAACATCTGGCTCAACTTTGCAGAACTTCGTTAGGACGGAGGAAGCCGGAGGCGGTCCTGGCGACGAAGTGCAGTGGCCGAGCGCTTCAGAGTCCTAGCAGAGCCTCAGTTTCCCACCGAGGCGGGTGGAGGACGCCGCCGCCTCCACACCCGGAGCACGGAGGCCGCGCTGGGTGGGTGCCGCCTCCTGAAGCCAAGCCCGGCGGTGTCCCTCGCGCCGCAGCCCCTCGGCCGTAAGTGGCACCGAGTGGCGGCCAGCGCTCGGTGCCCTTCCCGGGCCTCCGCTGCCCCGGCGGGCCTTGTCCTCCCACCCCCTCTGCTGCGCTCTTTGTAGGTGTAAGGGGCTTGAGTTATCAAGAGGAGAAGATGTGAGAGGTCATCTTCATTAAAGTGGCAAAATAAAAGATGATAGTGAAGAAATAGTACTGGCAACGTGCAAATGCAACCGAACAGTTTCCCACCCTCATGGGGTGGGAAGAGTGTTTGGGGAGCACTGAGGTGGATCCTTGGCTAAGACCAGACCCCCAGGAGGGTATCAGCGTCTCTCAAAGGGAGCCGTTGCTTTCCAGTCAAGGGGACTTTTGTTGGGCAAGCCTGATTTTCCATAATAAAATTTTATATGTATTCTTCTGAGCAAGTTTTTGGTCCTTGAATGTAGTAAAATATACTTAAGAACTCAGCAAATTTTTTTACAGTTATGTACCCAAAGAAAGGAACTTAATCACATAATAATCCATAAGGTCATAACAGTTGTAATTTTAAAACTGAGAAAGGCTTTTGATACTCTTGTAGAGTCTGCAGACTTCATTTGTTTATTCAGTGCATCTATCCCCCCTTACCTGGCGGGAAAGCGTTTCCTAAATCTTTTTCTCTCTATCACGGTTTCCATCTGCCTCTAACTCTAACACATAAAA
Source organism: Cabassous unicinctus (assembly GCA_029593785.1). NCBI lineage: Eukaryota > Metazoa > Chordata > Mammalia > Cingulata > Chlamyphoridae > Cabassous > Cabassous unicinctus. The sequence continues at coordinate 13,317 of JAQZBX010073138.1, read as the reverse complement.
CTTTTTTCTAAAGTGATTTTGATCTCGTTATTCTTAGAACATATGCCTTTACTGACATGGTCAGGAAAATAGTATAATTATTAAAATAATAATGCCATGTGATGTGTCCCTTAAGGGCTGCGCTGTCCAGCCTGGGCTGGCAGGAAACCCTGGTCTGAGATCCGTTTAGTGTGCAGATTTGTTGGCTGTCATATTCCCAGCTGAGTGACTAACTGATGGAACTGGCATTCGGGGCACTCATGAGGGTAGTCAGAAGGGTGGAGCCAAGCTCAAGGTCAGACTCTGGCTGTGGCGTGTGGGACCTCCGCGACGGGCGGCCGTAACGAAAAGGGGCACTGCAGGACAGAGCCCCGACTCTTAAGTTCTAAGGCTGCCTTGACTAATTAATCACTAGCAATTAAAGTTACCTTAATTGAGTGGCACCTATACTCTGCAGAATTCCTGTGATGAGCCTTTTGGAATAAATCTGCGTCAGTGGATATAACATCCATCATCCAGCTTTATATCTAATCCAGACCCGTCCTGGGAGCCACGCCTGCCCAGCCAACTGCCCCTGTCACCTCCACTCACAGAGCTCAAGAGGCGCCGCATTCAGCACGTGCCCTGCTGGGACCTAAGTTGAAAATATTATCACACTTTATTGCTCTTTCCTCATTCATCTGCAATCAAAGATAGCCTGCGTTGATCCAGTGATACTGTCTTATATACAGCCTGAATTCTGATGTTTCAAATTATGCCCAAAGTGACCTCTGAATTTTTTTTTTTTTTTAATTCTAAATTCAATCAAGGCTCACACTTTGAGTCATGTTTGTTTAGTTTCCTTTTATGCTCAAAGTCTCCTCCCCTGGGCGCTTTGGTTGTTCATGATGTTGACAGTTTCGAGGTCGAGGCGTCCCTGCCATGTGCTTTGAAGACTTGCCCACGTGCTGCTTCTGCCAAGTTTACGTTGAGCACGTCCGAGGGGTCTTGTGTTGACCATGAGGTGTATTTTCCATTGCATCAGGTGATGCCCATTATTGGGCATTTTAAGTTCTATTACTTGGTTAAGGTTAGAATGTCCCAACTTTATTATGAAAAATTTTCAAACACTCAGAAGAATTGAGAGACAATTTCATCCCACCCCGTGTTCTTCTCCAGTCTCCATTTTGCTGTGTCCTGCCATAGCCCCCGCGGCCCCTGTAGCACGCTGCGCTGCCTCCAAGCCAAGAGGCTCTTCTAAAGGCAAAGCTGATCACGCCCTGGTCCTCTCAGACCCATCTCCTGGCTCCCTGTGGCTCAGCCTGAGAGGCCCGAAAGCCCGGCCCGTGTGCCGGGTGCCGCCGCCCTCTCCCCCGCCCTCCCCCACTGTCTTCTGGTTGCTGTCTGCCCACCGCCCCCTCCCCACAAACACGTCTTTGCTCAGTTCCTTGGCTGCTCTGTGATTCTTTCTGCCACTTCCCCTGTGGGCCTCTTCCCTTTTCCTCTCTCCACCTCTCTTTTTGGCTAATTAAATTCTTGTCATCCTTGAAGACTAAGCTCACCTGTCACTCTGTCCCCAGGGCAGGTCAGATGCCTCTGCTGAGCCTCCTGCTACCCTGCAGCCTCCTTTGCAGTGTTTGCCGCAGGCAGCACCTAGCGAGGTGCAGCTGACAGGTGGTGGAGTAGCCCACGGGATAGCACCTAGCGAGGTGCAGCTGACAGGTGGTGGAGTAGCCCACGAGGCAGCACCTAGTGAGGTGCAGCTGGCAGGTGCTGTCTGTAACCCAGGAGGGCAGGCGCTGGGTGTCCTGGGCGTGGCTCAGGCACTGCCTTATGTGGTAGACCCAGAATAAAGATTTGCCAAATGAATGATTACCATATATATGTATGTATATTCACGACCACACTTTCTCTTTTCTTCTTAGGTGTTGGACCGTTATAGAAAGCTGAAAGTCTTCAAAAGAGGACTTGGTAAAGTCTTTGGATTACGTTGAAACTCAGCAAAAATGGCCAAGTTTGGAGAACACGAAGCCAGGCCTGAGGACGGCCAGAACGAGTTCAGTGACATCATAAAGTCCAGATCTGGTAGGTGATGGGAACTTAATAAAACTGTGGATTTTTGTGAACTACTTACAAGTAGTGGCTTGGTTTTGCATGATTCTGTGAGACAAACGTCTTTTGAGAACCTTAGTTCTGAACGATGGATATTATGTCCTAAAAGGTGATACGGGGTTTCTAGGTGCCCTGTCTTAAGTACTCAACCCGATTTGGTCTTGTGTGTTGACCGGCATTGCTTGTGGAAGCTGCTACGTGTCGCTGGACTGCCACTCATTTGTGACTTCCCCGTTCAACACAGAAATACACCCGAGCAATTTTTTTTGGAAGGATTTTGTGCTTAAAGCAGGAGGCCATGGTGTCTGGCAGGAAGGATCTTCTCAGACTTTGACCCCGTGTTCACGCACCGTCGTCCCCACCCTTTTAGGGCCAGAAGCCAAATCCTGCCCTGGCGCTGCTGTTTCAAACTCCTCGTGGACCTTTGCAGGATACGGCTTTTCCCTAGACAATCCAATAACTGGGGACCTCAGGATTCCGCCCGCTCCCCCAGCCTTCGTATGTAACCCAGTGCTTTCCAGCGCCGGCTGGACAGACGAGTCATAGATGCCATGGCTCTCCTCCAGGTCGACCGAATAAAAAGCTCTGCATTTTAAAAAAGCTTCAGCTAGGACTCCGAGGCAAAGCCGGGAGTGAGAAGCCACCTGGATGGCGATCCCTGTAGTCTCGGTGGCTCTGCGGAAAGTGTCTGCTTTCTCAAGAGAACTTGCCCCTCCTCTAAGTGCAGGCTCAGTGGGGAGGTAGTTCTGAGCGGGCAGGGCCTTTCGGAGCCTGGGGAGCCACGCAGTGCTCCACAAGCCCCACTGCACCTGCAAACTCTGTACCTAAGTGATCATGAGAGCTACTGGAGGTATAAGGTTACATCAGTGTCACTTCAAAAACCAAAAAAGGAACCCAGAGCCTCTTTCTTTTTGCTTTGTGAGCTGTCTTTGTTTTATGTTGGAAGCTTATTTCTTATTTGTTGGAATCTGCAGAAATATGCATTGAAAATAGACTAATAAACTCTGCATTAACTGTCTTAAGATGCACGTTTCTCCCAGTGGCAGTGGTGTTGGTTGGTAAAGATGTTGGCTGTTACAGACTTGGCTCGAACTATGTAGCGATTGTTGTATAGATCGAAGGGTCTCTTGGGGGTGCAGCTTAATGTTCTGTTTTAAAGTATAGGATGGTTTGTTTCTCTTAATCAGGTTTAGAGGAGCTTTATTCCTCCGACTTTGAGGATGGTTTATTCCTTGAAAATTCTTTCACTTTGAAATGTTTTATGAGTATAAAGTACATAGAGATATAAGGGATTATCAGTATCTCCTTAGGAGTGCAGAATATCTATCCAGAAATATGTAAATGTAACAAAGAAGCTAATGGAACAGAGACACTTTAATGTATCACTGCTTGTCATGCCCTATAAATTGCAGGAAGGTATATTCTTGGTTTTCTGAGTCACCCTCCGTCACAGTCAGACCTTTAAAATTTATAACGAGGTACTTTAACCATGTCCATAAAAAACAATTACATGATTTAAAAAAATACCAGGTACATATATGATGAGCACATGTAACTTCCAAATTATTCTTTAAATTTAAAATTATAATTAAAGAAGACTGACAGCTGCCATGCACTGCAGGGGCCAGTATGGCAGACTCACACTTTTTCACATGTACACGCCAGTCAGCCCAGTAATTCTATTTCTAGAGTTTTCCCCTGGGGAATACACCAAGGTGCACATACGTGCAGTTGGTGACAGCATTATTTATATTAGAAAAATTGGAAACGTCCTTTCCATAGCAATCCAATATTGGGGATTAGAGTTAAGTCATTTCCCCAAGTGTTTTGAAGGGAGCACGTATTTTAGGATCGTTAATGTGTAGTTCAGGAAAGGATATCATGGCCGATCACATTAGGTAACGGTGGTTTAAATCGACTCCGTTTCCTTACTGAAGGGCAGATGAACAGATCATATAGGATCCCAGCGGAGCTAATTAACTTGGGATATGTCCATAAAGTGGAAGGTTACACATTCATCCAAGTGATACAGGGTGCATATATATGAACATGGAAATAGGTTCTTGATCAACGGCTAAGTAGAAAGCATGTGCAATCCGAGGCCCTTTACGTGACAAGCATTTTGTAAAACAGCTGCAGGGTGTGTCCTGCCTGCTGAGGCCGTGCTTTCCTCTTTCTGCCAATCCCTGATTTCTAAAGTTCTTTGAAGACTCTCAAAGGGCTTAGGATGCTTTCCTGCCGAGGTGCCTTCCTCGAAGGCTTGTGCACCTGAGGCCTGAAGCACTCTCCTGGCTCCACTGCTGCAAAGGCAGCAGATAGTAGATGGATTTTGCATTCGAATGGCCCGTTAGTCCCAGCCTTGCTGTCTGGAAGGCACTTTCTGATTCTTTTAAGGTAAATGGCTAGTTTATGGTGGCAATGTCTCTGGGTATCCTCAAGTTTACTTGTTGAGGAGCCATCCTTAGTTCAGCTAAGTCAAAGGAACCATCTTCCTGTAATATATATTTTTAAGATTCTACTTGGACATGTTCTAGGCTGAATTTATTGCTTTTTCATTTTTTAAAAAAGACATGTTTTCCTAAGGAGAATTTTGATTCTAATATGCTTTTCCAGGTTTCTTCATTTTGGGGGATTTGATATGGGTGTGTGTGGGGAAATTGGGGTGGAAAGAAACTAATGTTGAGAGTACATTGATAAATTTAATTCTCCTGGTTTATGAAGATTCATTTTGCCTCCCCCCACCTCAAACTCCTGCGCTTGGGCAATCTAGAAGCCTAGCACAGTAAACATATTTTTGCATTTTGTTGAATTATTGGGATGGTTTAAGTTGCTCTCATCCGTATTATTTTACTTCCTGCTGTGTGTGAGGTTTTTTGTTGTGAGCGACGTCCTCCATCTCAACAGAAGCGAGACGTTGCCAAGGTCATGGTGGTGCAGTGGCTCCGTGAGTGTAAGGCCATGCGTTTTACTTCTGGTCACAGTACATTTCCTTGGATTTGGGTGAATTTTAGGAAAGGACCAGAAGGAATGTGCCTCTTACTGATGAAGGTTGGGCTTGGATAAAAGTAGACTTTTCTCTCTGCAGCTTGAAGACCAGAAGCTAAGCTTGTCATCGCGGACCACCTCACGGAGAGCCTTAATAGTCAGCTTCAGAAGGCTTAGGGAGCGAGGAAAAATTTAGAGAGAGAAGGCCAAAAATAAGAATTTTTTTTTGAAAAAAACATAATGTATTTTCAATCGGGCATGCGATGTGTAAACTTCTGCTTGAAACATTTTTGAACTTGAAATAATAAAATGGTTTGGGATGCATGTGAAATAAAACAAAGTAACACGTGCAGTGTTGTTTTTCATTCAGCCAGTAACCAACGCGGTTGACAGCAGGTAATGTAGAGCAGGGTGTCCTTTCCTGTTATTTTAGGGGCTGCCCACGGCCTCTGAAGAGGGAAGACCTCAGGGCTTGATAAATGCAGAGGTTTTGACAGTGTGGAAGTAGAGCCTGGAGTCCAGGTGGGAGGGGCCGCTGGGGGAAGGAATCAGTCAGGTGAGCTCCACATTCTTGTGTGATTCTCTGTGCTCTAAACGACCGTGGGCTGGAAGCCTGACCGTCGCAGCTTTATCTTTTCTCCCTTTACTGCTTCTCCTGTCCGGTCCAGCCTTGGAGGCCATGTGTCTCAGTCTGCCTGGCTACCGTGACAAACACCACGCAGTGGGTTGGTTAAACCACAGCACTTCATTGGCTCATGTTTTTGAAGCTGGTACAAGTCTGAAATCAAGAGATCAGCCAGGCTTGCTTTCTTCTGGAGGCTGGCTCGCCATAACCTTTGGGGGTTCCTCGGCTCTCATCTCTGCCTCCATCACGTGGTGCTTCCTCTCTCTCATCGCGGCTGCTCTCCAGCCTTTTGCTGACGTCCGACTTCTTCCTGTGTTGCTTCCACAAGGCCTCCTGGGTAAGGCCCACCACCCTCATTCACTTGGCCACACCTTAACTGAAAACAGAGTCTCCCAGAGGTCCCACTGACGATGAGTTGAGGTTAAGAACACGTCTTGTTGGGGACACCCTCCAGTCTCCCGCACCGTGTAACCCAGCTGGGCCTGGATGTGGGCACTCAGCCCCTGCTTGCTCACCTCCAAGGTGGGAATGCACCGGTGAAATGATGACGATAACTGTAGCAGCTTCCGTTCTTTGGCCACATACTGTGTAGATCTGTCACTAGGAGTTTAATCCTCATCACTGGCATTTTACAGATGATAATTCTGAGCTGCACAAAAGTGATTTAGTGCTTCGGCTGGCTGACTTTTTCTCCAAAGACCCAGTCATGGCTGCCTCAGGACCTTTGCACATCCCTCTCGCCCCCTTTTGCCTGGCCAGCTCCTTTTTGTCATTTAGATCTGGGCTTACATGCCCTCCTCAGAGAGCTCTTCCCTGCTGACTGCAGAGAGTGGCCCCACCCTCTCGATTGCATCCCCATATTTAAGCTCCTCATGTTCTGATCACTATCTGTTACTTTTCCTGGATTGCATGTTTGTTAATGTCCTACCACCAGAATTTAGCTCCAGAGGGCTGGGGACCAACTGCTCCCAGGCACACTGCCTCGCTCCTGGTCAGCGAGAGAGGCACACAGTAGGGACAAGGCTCCAGGGCTAGAGAGCTCGCCCAGCTGACCTGCCTCGGAGCCGGCCCCGCCCCTGGTGCCCCGTCTCCTGCTTTGCAGGCCATGGATTCCGCTGCTGCCGTATCCTCTTCACTTTCTTGCCTTCTTCTGGCCCTTTCCAGTTCAGCACTGTATCAGTTTTAGATACACTGTATCACGCCTCCTCTCCCTTCCCAGTCTCCGAGTTTGGAGCGAGTTTGGGGCCGGGGCTGGAGCTGCACCTCCCGTGGCCCTGGGTGAGCGTGTGGCCCTGGGTGAGCGTGTGGCCCTGGGTGAGAGGGCACGGCCCGTCCTCTTTGGCCTCTGTCTCTGACCTTCCCGGTGAGAGCTAGCACAGGGGAAAGCAGAGGGCAGGCTTCCGGGGAAGGCAGAAAAACTGGTAGTCCATTCCTGAGGTGAATTCCCGTGGGCCTTTTCCCTCGCTGCTGCTGGAGCTTTTAAGTGAAGAAGAGTAGTGCAGTTCAGATGCAGTGAGCTCTGGCCGAGCCTGCGCCCTGGTCGGATGCCCAGATGTGTCTGTGGCACTGAGAGGGTGGCAGACGTCAAAACGAAACAAGTTATTTGTTGCAGACACGCTTCCTAGAAATATGCTATGTTTGGACTAAAGCAAACCTGCATAAGGTGATTTAACTTTTATGAAAATTACAAGGACGGTTGTTTCATTTGTTTATCTTTAGAAACTTTTAAGAAAAACTTTAGGAAATTTAATATTTGCAGATTTCACGAGGAAGAAGTTTAGGAAAGTTGTGCTTGGGAAGGCTTTGGTCTGATCGTCTTGTTGCCTTTTAAAGAAGTGTCTCTGAGGGGTTTTCCTGAAGAGCCGGAGGGGCTGTGAGCAGTGGCTGCCCTGGTTCGCCGCCGCTTTCCTTGGCCTGTGCCTGAAGGCCTGCGAGCAGGCCTGGTTTTTTCCACGGCCCCGGGGATCTGTGGTGATGGACAGCGTCGCTGCTGGAAGCCCGGCCCCGGCTGAGGCGAGCAGCTGCCCTGGTGCCGAGCGCACAGATGTCCTGGACCTGTGGCCTCAGTACTCCGAAGCGGTGCACTCACAGAAACGTTTCCGTCCTGACGTGGCTCTCGTGAGCGGCCCGGATGACGGTGGAAGTTTTACAGGAGACGGTTTGCGCCCGGAAACCAGGATGCCGAGGAGGGCTCTGAGGGCAGGGTCACGCGGGAAGCGTCTTTGACCCAGAAGTTTGCAGTAGACCCAGGGTTCCTGGCACAGGGAAGCGTCAGGCTGTTGCAGTTAGAATTCCGTTGAAGGCTCTGGGCTGGAATCCTTGCCCCCGGGCCTTACCATTTGTTTCCATCTTTTTACAGGGCTTAACTGTTCCCTGAAGGGACTTTCTTATTTGAACCGTGAGTCAGTTTCAGTGTGCATCCGCGTGGCCCGCAGCCCGGTGCTTTCACTTTCGCTTCCCTGGCAGTGGCGCAGCCCCGCAGGGCCCCGGGCCATCGGGCGCCGTCCTCTCGTCCTCTCGCCTTCGTGCCGTGTCTGCCCATCGGGCAGCTCCCGTCTGCGGGGGTGCAGCCTCACGGGCTTTGAGAACTCAGTTTCTTGAGAGAGAACAGAAACCCGGTTCTGTCTCTCTCAGCTCAGTGGTACAGAGCACGAGGATGCCATTTCACAGCTGATTATTCTCAGAGGAACTCTTTTCGGTGGGCAGCAGACTGGCTATTCCTGTGTATGCCCAGTTCAGTCATTTTAGCACATCACAAATGGAGTTTTCTCAAAGAGCAGGGGCCAAAGCATGTGATAACACTGCTGACGTGGTGGAGAAATCTGACAGAAAGCGTGACTTTGTGTCTTTACAGTGGTGCGTCTGAAATAAATATGGGCTTATGCTCATTTACAAAGCCGACTCTGCTTAGGTCGCCTCTAATTCCATACTTTTCATATTTGCCAGTTTATTGCATTCCACTTTCTAGTTGATCTCTGTGGGAAGAGGATGGTGGGGGAAGGAGCCCTCTGAGGTGGGCGCGGGCCCACTCTCTTGCTCCGCCAGCCCATGGGGAGAAGGTGCTTTAGCCGCCGAGCCCTGTGCCCAGGTGTGGGTGCCGACAGCTGCCCCTGGGCTCGCCAGGTGGGGCAGTGGCCCCTCCGACCCCCCCGCCGGGGTGGAGCCGGTGCCTGGAGTTTGAAGAAGCCCGTGGGTTATTTTCTTAGCATCTTGATTTCCAGGCCAGGAAGGCGCCTTCTACTTAGAAAGACTTTCCTTGAAACAGCCTCAGCAGGAAGGGGGCTTCGTGGCCATGGCCCGTTTCTTTCTGCCTGTCTTGGAGAGCTTGGGTTGCACTGGCACAGGCAAAGCCCAGGAGAAGGTGAGGCTTACTGGGGCGTTTCTCACCGAGGCCGTGAATGAGAAGACCCCAGCCCAGCCCCGCGCTCCCTCCCGCAGGCCCCCCTCTGTGCAGCGTTCTCAGCCTCTTCCTGGGGAGCCCACGCCCCCCTGACCTCCCGCCCACGAAGCGTGGGGGACGCAGCCCTCCTGTCGAGGCGTTTCAAATCCCACTCTGCTTTCCAGGATGCAGCTTCAGGGCAGCTTCTTGGGAGAAACTCACCTGTCTGCTCTGCTGGCTCTTCCTTGAGGCCAGAGGAGAGCGTTGCCGTGTGCTTTCACGTAAGGAGTTAGCAGCCAGTTGTGTGACACGGACCACGCCAGACCCAGTCGCAGTCAGATGCCGTGTAAGAGTGCGCGTGGACCGGCAGTGCCCACACTTTAGCCAGGTGCGCTTTTCCGCACCTGTTGCCATGAGGTAAGCATGTGCAGGCACCTGGAGGTGCCACCAGGCCTGGTGGGCTCCTTCGGGGGTCTCGGATCCAGGGCTCAGAGGGGCGCTCTGGCCAGTGTCGGAAGGCCCTGTCCCCATCTCCGGGTGGAGGCACGTGGTGCCCGTGGGGACTGCCCGGGCTGGACGGCCCTTTCCTGGCCTTTGGGACTTACTGCCGGCCCCCTCCCCACCCAGCTTTGACAGCTCCCTGTGTCGGACAGCGGCGCCAGGGCAGGAGGCTTGAACCCTGACCCATCCAGGCTGCCTCCCTCCCACCCTGGGGGCTCCTCTGCCGCCAGCTTCAGCCTCGCTTCCGTGCAGGGAGGGCCGCCACGGCTGCTGCTGGCTGCCCCGTCCCCTGGGCGCTCACTGCCCTGTGCAGAGCTGGTGCCGGGCCCCCGTCGCCAGGCTGTGGGAACATGGGAGGGGGACCTCCTCATTGGGGGGAGGCAGAGGGGACTGAGGGGAGAGGCCCCAAGGGGGGGAAGTTGAGGCACCGAGCAGCCTGTGGACAGTGCAGCGGGGTGCTGGGATGGCAGTGGGCGTCGGGCCAGGTGTGGGACGTTCCTGTAGGGGCCACGGCAGGTTCCGGGGGCCTGCTCCTCAGCAAGGTCACGTGAACAGCTAGAAGGAAGCAGGGCGGGCAGGGGCCAGGGAGGAGTGGAAACAAGGGGCTCTGGGAACTTGGGCCAGAGCCCTGCAGGCAGAGGTGGTGGAGGGAGGGATGCCAGCTTCTCCTCAACATATAGAAAGCCTCCAGGTGAAACTCACCTGCGTGGATTTATTTCATGATTTCAATCAGCTGTACAGTTTTTCAGATCGTGATATAATTGAAGTTGGCAGCATTTTCAGTTATTAGCTCTTCCTCCAAAATTAATTTTCTTAACTTGATTCAGGTCAGTTCTGCTCCTTAGGTAAGTTGACTACTGCTACTTTCTCACATAGTCAGTTTATTTAGGTAACTTTGAGTTAAATTAAATTTCAATAACATTTGTGCTTTTTTTAAAAATATGGGTATCCTGAAATAAAGGTCATGCTTTAGGAAAAGATAGATTAATTGAAATGCAGAAAAGGAGAAAGTTTATTCATATTTATTCAGGACAATGTAAAGATTCTTTGAAAAAATAGCAAAGAAAGATAATATTATTCTTACCTAAATATGAAGATTATAGTCTTGGAGAGCTAAAAGAAAATCTATATGGAAAACTATGTCAGAGGAACTTTAATTGAAGGGTAGAATGTTTACTGTTTCTCTGTAAAGATAATATCACTCTATCATTCTTATTTCAGCTTGAACAGATAGCGTAGAGTAAATGCAAATTAAAAATAAATTAAGAGCAGATGCTGAGAAACACCTCTCATTTAGAGAATAATTAGGTGGTAGAAAGGTCACTGGAGTTTCGTCAACAAAGCTGGGATGCTCAGAAATCATAATTATTCAGGGAACAGATGCTTTTCAGTTCTAGCTTATGATGTGAAGACCATTAGGGAAAGACTTGTTTGTCTGTGTCTGTCTGATCCATCCATCCAGACATCCATCTACCCATCCATCCATCCAGCCATCCATCCTTCCATCCAAGCCAGCCAACCAGCTGGGTGTCAGCTGCTATCATCTATCTTATATGTCATATCATTCTTTGTATGTCCCTCTGTATCTCTCTTTATATCTATCATCATCATGTATATCTCTCTATATCTGTCATCATCTATTATCATTACCTAATAATCTATATCATCTATCATCATTATTTAATAGCTAATCATCTATACCTATCTGTCATCCATCCATCCATCTATCTATCTCATCATCCATCCATCTATCTGTCATCTGTCTGTCTGTCTATCAAGCATACATCTCATCCGTCTGTAGGGACACTTTGAACAGCGTTTTGGCCTTTGTCCCTCCTCCGTGCCAGGCTCTCAGTGGGGCACAGGGTAAAGAGGACCAGGCCCAGGTGTCCAGGGCTTTCACTTAGAGGGCACAGGCTGATCAGACTTTGATGTGGTTTGTAACAGTGAGACGGCACAGCGGTAGGGGGAGGGAAACCCAGAAGAGGCACCTTGGCATCTCAGTGGAGATCTGGGGGGTCAGTCCGCGAGGGAAAGCATGGCAGGGCTGTTAAGACTGGGAGAGATACCTGGCCCATGCAGAGTTTGGGGGTGAGAACTGAGAGTCGCTTGGTCTGGCCATGGTGGGGTGCGGGAGGCCTTGAGCGCTTGAGCCTGGGGAGTTTGGCCGACAAGCTACCCTAGGGTGTTTGCGTGTCCGATGGCGAGCCTGCGAGGGTTAAAGCCAAGGGCAGTCCTGGTCCAACTTGCTCTGTAGCCTCCTGGGGAAGGGGCGAGGGGTGGGAAGGTGAGTGGGGTGCCGCTGGAGGCTGGTGGCTGGCGGCTGGCGGCTGGCTGTTACGGTCAACAGTGAGAGATTGGGCAGTTAGGATGGAGGAGGGCAGGGCTTGGCACCTTGGGCAGGATGTGCTGGGGAGGGAAGCCTGGTTTTGGCTTCAACACCTGGCAGGTGACGCCCTCCTGTTAAGGTTTTGGGGGAAGGGAGGTGGGTAAGGGGACACTGAGTGAGTTTCCAGATTGAATTTGAGGGAGGTAGCCAAGAGGCAGGTGTACCTGGTAAATCCAGCTTGGGTTCGGGTCATGTCGTTGGAAATTGGAATTCATTTTCCTGTTGATTTGTGGAGCTCTGTTTAAGATACTTGTAAATTTTCACCAATAACTGGGTTGCATACATTATTTCTCTACGTATTTTATGAGATTTTGACTGACCCTGGCATGAGCACCTGGGGCAGGGAGCCTTGGAAAGGTGGGAGATTGGAGCAGTGGAAGACGAGGGATTCAGAAGCAGCCTTTGATTTTTAATATTCTCAGCAGATACTGGTATTTGGCCCCTTGGGAGGTGAGATTTAGGAAGCAGGCTCCTAGCCGTGGTTCCAGCTAAGCCGTCTGATGTGTGTGTGTGTGTGTGTGTGTGTGTGTGTGAGGTTCTCAAGAACTCCTTGAACCGCGTTCACAATTTGACCCCTGTGTGCCTCTGCGCGTTTCCTGGGGAAAAGCGTCCACACTGTTTCTTCCGTTCTTGAAGGAGCCAATGACCAGCTCAGGGCTCGGAGCTCAGGGGCGCAGCGGAGCGTCTGAGTCGAGTCTCCGCGCTGTTTCCAGCTCGGCCGCCCGGCGCCCCGGCAGGACTGCGGGCCCCGCACTTTCGCTGCTTCGCTGCACTCGGTTCCTGGGCCTGACTTTGCCTCTGGCTCTGACCTACTCACAGAAGCCCTGCTTGCTGGGATTAGCAAAGTTTGAAGGGCAGATTTTCCTCTGATAATGTTTGACCCAGTTTTGCATATAATGAATTTGTATTTGTTGATGAATCTTCCCCTTTTGTTGCTAAAAGTGGCAAATAATCAGACATAAATTACTAATTAGCAGTCTGGTTCAGATTTCTTTTTTTAATTAATGGAAGTTATGCTTCATTAGCACAGGTTGGAATGGTATCACAATGCTTTATTTTTTCTAACCTCAGAGCTAATTTCTTCGGCACAAATGGTGAAATGTTTGCCACTCCAAGCGGTCGGACTGTGCCGCTCCCCGGCCCATGCCCCCTGGCCCTTTCCCTGCCACCCACCCCTTGGACTGAGGGCTGAGGGCCTCCTTGTTCCTCACTCTGCACCAGGCCACCCCCCCCAGACCAGGGGACCTTGTTTGGCATCAGTAAGATTCAGAGACTGGAGGGACCCAGCGGGCAGGGGGAGATGGCCGTGAGAGGAGGGGCAGAGACTGCCGGCGCTGCCAGAGCCCCCCGAAGCCGCCGGGAGGGGCC
>JAQZBX010073137.1:0-14963 GCA_029593785.1 Cabassous unicinctus | reverse complement strand
TAGTCTAGAACTTATTTTTCAATAGGAAAGCCTTGCTATTGCTGCGAGGTCATCTCTCATCTTTCCATTGATTCCCTAAACATTTCTGAAGTCTCTGAAGTCAGTAGCTACTGAGGGTGATCTGCTTACTGTGATTACATGAGAGCGATACAGAAGAGAATATGGTTCCCTTTTTCAAAGCAGTTAGCCTGAAATGAAACATAATTATGTCATGTATGCTATCATGGTTTGGCCTTCAGCAACTTGAAGTACTGTATGAACGTTCAAAATGGTGGCAGAGCTCGTAGAATCTATCACAAATCAAGCTTTACTGTTGAATGCAGTACCATTTCTACCTTGAAATTCCACCTCCATTCCAAAGCTACAACGAATGTATCATGTTTGTGTTCAGGGCTCATTATGTTAATTTGCAAACTTCTTATAGTTCCTTCAAGCTCTACTCTTGGTTCTGATTTACCGAATGTATTCTAAAAAGACCATTGTAAATAATGTCTTATAATTTATTTTAATTAGAATCTCTACTTAGTACTAGCCAAGTGAGAGGGAACACTACTACCATCTGTCCCATGTTGATGGCTTCCAGACGAACAGCTGGACTGTGGGAACTTGAATTCTGCTAGATAATGCATAGGTCTGATTTTGTCAAGCTGGCGCAAGATGAACACGCTCTCTGTCACCTTTCTGCTGCTGCTTTTCCCGCCAGCCAGCTCTGAAAGATCCTCCTCCAGTTCTTTGAAGCCCACTAAGGGTTCAATACTCTCACTAATGGAAGCATTTCATGATTGCCCTGGAATACTTGCAGATATATCAGTTTGTTGTGTTCTGTGTGCTGAAAAGATGTGTTCTCTTCTGTCTCATTGCTTATGGCACAGGAGTAATTGTTCATTTTATGTAATAAATATAAAATGCCATGGGCAAATGAAGCATTGCTTATTAAGCCTTTTAGGAGAAAAACTTTCTAAAGACTAGATTTTTCTCAAGAATAATCCCAAATACACGCTTTTCCCATAGAAATAATTATTTCTGTGAAGAGTCTGTTTGTCCTGTTTTAATACATAGCACTTGGAAATAGTGTTGATTTTTCAAAGGCTTATGAAAGATAAAAAAAGAAAAAGATGAGTTGAAAAGAAAAATCAATCCAGTTGTTTATCTGACCAGCAAAAAATAAATATAAAACTGCTGTTTTTAAACAATGAAATTCATTACTAAGTAGAACTTCCAAGACCAGAAGAGAGACATGAATCATCAGTTGAAGCTCATCTATTTTAAAAAAAAATTATCATTTATTTTTATCAATGTTACAAGTTACTCAGTTAACACAAGATACTAACTACAATAACAATAAATCTGCTTTAGTCAGCAGTTACAGCCCCCTGCCTCCCCCCCCCCCTTTCTGGTCATTCCTCAATCTTGAGGGATTTGAGATGATGTCCACTCTGACTGCTTCAGGCTGAGAAGGGATGTAGATATTACAGGACAGAGGAATGGGATCGTTTTGCTTGCAGTTGAAGATACTCCTTGCTTTTGGGATGGGGCCAGTCCATTGTCATCATTTTGTTCATTGTCCAGGGAAGGCCCGAAGAACTGGAGAGTAGGAGTTGGCCACATATTTGCTGGTCATCAGGGCTCCACCAGCATAAGTCTCAGAAATATATTTAGCAGGCAAATTGAAAATTATAGGTTCAAATAAAAGGAGTAGAAGAATCATGATTAAGGGATTGCTAATGAGTATAACTATGTTATATTGGGGAAATACTTTTCATATATTCTCAGGTAGAGCCTGCTGAAGGGGTATGATTTCATGTGGCCATGTGGCTTGCCTATGGTGTCTGGATGTCCCTGGGGCCCTCAGGGACACTTTTATTTGAAACTTTGTTTACTGTGGCAATTCGTGAAGTCTGGCTGAGACCTGCATAAATGTAACCCCTGAAGTGACCTCCCAACTTACTTTGAAATCTTTTAGCCATAGTAACTCTATTTTATTTAATATTTTCCCTTTTTGGTCAAGGTCTTTCTTCAAATGCATTGCTGATTAACATTTCATAATAATCACCCAGTGCCAGGGAGGCTCATCCCTGGGAGTCCTGTCCTGTGTTGGGGGGAAGGTAGTGAGTTTATCTGAAGAGTTGACTTAAAGAGAGGTCACACTGGAGCAACAAGGAGCCAAACTCATATATTTTTTAACAAAGGTGGACATTCGAGAGAGGCAGATTTAGAGCCTATTCTTCCTCCTACTAGACAATATTAGTAATTATGTGTGTTACTATAGAAAATAAACAATGTTGGTAATCTCCATATTCATTCATTCACTTTTTTTTTTTCTCCCATCTTTCAGCTCTAGTCATTCTTTATTCATTCTCTTTGAAAGAGTATATCTACCAACAGGGTATTCAGCTTGAATATTTAATTAACTATGAATTTGAACTAGGAAGAAGCCAGCTGTCATATAATTGATATCATGGTTTAGGCACTGGTTGGGATGAGACACTATATCTCAGTATGCTGTTGCCTTCAGTAGATTTATGTTCCAAAGACATGTGGAAACATTAATACAAATAGTGATTTTAAATGAGTAGAAAATCAGCTACCTGGCTCTGGTTCATGAATCACCATGATTCTTTCTTTTATTTTTAATAATAAAAAAGTATATAGCAACTATCACTGAACCAAGTGTATGCCAGTACACTGGAAGTTGCTATAGCTGAGAAAAGAACTGAACCCTAGATGGCTGGCTTATGTTTCAGAAAAGAGAAAGGAACTCTTGTGTGTGCTCTTCTCCAATAGCATTTATCTCTGTAGGAAGTCCTGTATGACAAAAGGGAGTTGGGGCACCATTAGGTTTTTTAAAAATTTTATTTAATTTAACCATCTCATTCATTCATTCATTCATTCATTCATCATTCAAAATTTTTATTGAAGTGTGTCATTCATACATGAACATACATAAACAGTAAGTGTATAGCATTCATTCCCCTTTGTTAAATACCTTTTATATGCCAGAAGAAGGAAGGTCTTTTCATATATTACAGTTTGTAAATCCTCATCGTATATGTAAGGGAAATCTGAAGCTCAGAGAGATTAAAAACCTTAATTACATCTGTGAAGGTAATTTAGTTTTTTTTTTACTTGGGAACATCTATGCCTGTGTTTTTATCAGAATTAGCCTCATGCATTTCTTTTAATGACTGAGTTGGGCTCAGAGTGAGGAAACTGAAGTTCAGAAATATTAAATAAATTGCTCGGGATCACAAAGCTGGTTCATGCCTTTAGGTGGAAGTGCTCACAAAACCCCCTGTGATGATATGCATGTTTGTTTTGTAAGCTCACAACTTAGGCTATACACTTACTTTTTATGGATGTTCATGTCTGAATGATAAAACTCAATTTAAAAAGTCGTGGGAGAATCTGAACCATTACTCCTTTAGCTCTGTCACCTGGAAGCCAGCATGGAAAGGCATTTGGTGGAGCAGATTGCTTAGGCCTCGCTGCTTACTGTGAATCGCATCCCTGTGGGTGACATACACCCGAGGCGGAGGAGCTGACAGTGAGCTGGAAGGACCTGCCGCAGCCTTTCCTTGGTGGTGCCCGGCCTGGCTCCCGAGGGGCCCTGAGGGCTGCGCCTGTGCGGCTGCTGAGATGCTCTTGGGGGCACGAGGCTTCTTCCTCAGCTAGGCAGGGCAGCTCCTGTGCCTCCTGTGTTTGGCTCAGGCTCCTTGCGTTTGGAAGAACTACCTTCCGGAGTCCTCTGTGAATTCTTTGTGGACTGCTGCAGCTCCCACTGCGAATAGCCACTGCTGCCAGCTGACGGTCCCTGCCTGCAGACAGACACCAAGTGTGGCCTGGAGTCCTCGGAGCCGGATGTTCGGTTGAGGTTAATCCCTGCTAGGGATTGCAGAGTGATGAAATGGACTTTGAAACTAATTCTCTTGTCTTCAAGTGCTTTTTCTGCCACACCACAGCTGCTTTACCTTGCTCTAGTTTACCTTCGGAGCTCACAGCTGCTTTATTTGCCCTTACTGTTTAATGCTAGGCAGCCTATGGTAGAACACGCTTTGGCAGCATCTGGGGCACTGCAGCAAGGCCACTCAACTTTTCCCTCTATTTTTAATACAAGTTTTTCCCTAGAAATTCCCATGAGATATGTTCTTGATCATTTGGGAGCTTGTGTGGCATACAGAATAGTGGTGCCATTTTTTTTTTTTTAAACGTTCAGCCAGTTGAAGAGAGATTTTATGAATTGTTTTACTTTCCTCCTCCTCTTATTTTTTTCCAGGCAGCCTCCTGTCAGCGAGTCTCATTGGAGAATGTTGCTGCAAGACATGTTAGCTATGCAGCGGGACGTTTACACGTGCCTCGATTCTGATGCTTGCTACGAGGTAACTGTTTCGGTAGTTGCAGTTCATTTATTGGACTTGGGTGAGGACCATAAGCTTCCCCGTCAGCAGTAGTATTGAGTAACAGCTAATACCTGGCGAGGGCTTCACAGTTCCTTGAGCTCTGTGCCTAATCTGCTACTTCTCTCTCTCGGTTCATGCAATACCTATTTAGTGGGTTAAGCCTCAGCTGGAAAATTCTGAGTCACGCGTGGTGCTTCTTCCGCTCCCTGGTTTTGATATTGTTGGACCTGTTGGCTGTCCCTGAGATGTGCCTTTCACATCTGTCTGTCTCTTTCCCCTCTGCCATTCCAGCCGTCATCACCTCTGCTGGGCTGCAGCAGTCTTCGAACTTGTCTCTCGACTCCCTTATCTCTTTCTCGTTCACACTGATTCAGAGTAGTCTTTTGAAACGAGCCTTTCATGGCCATCCCTCCTTAAACTCTGTTACTTGCTCCAGATAGGAATCAGGAAGTAGCCATACTTTTTAGCACGGCCTAGAAAACCACAGCAGGTTCCAGCCTCCCACCATGTACCTGATGGTCCAGCTCCATCAGGTCTGCCACGAGTCCTTCTCGCACCTGCTTTCATGGTTGTGACTTTATTTGCAGGATCCCCCTTCCCTGGAATGTCCGTCTTTCCATGGCTTCAGGAATGACACAGCTTTCCTCTGTGGGGCCTGCCCTCAAAATGCACTTATTTGTTTATACGTGTGTCCCTTCCGTTTGGTCGGAGCTTCAAGGTGGTCATTATCATATCATGCTCATCCCCCAATGTGTTATAATGTCTGGAACATAAAGGATACTTAAGAACTGGTTGTTCATTGACTAGGAGTACAACCCAGGGGGACTTGATCATTCTTTTGGAAACTGTGTGTATTACCCCTAAATTATCCCTGGTTAACATAGAAAAATCATCCAACCAACCCACTTTGAATGATATGCAGTCTAAAAGAGGTTTCTAATTGGAATTTTGTTCAATAAGCCAGTTGCAAACTCCTGTAGAGTATTTCTTGTGGCCCTCTGCTCAGATATCACGGAGTGCGACCTATGTATGAAATGAGAGTTGTAAAATTGGTCTCTATTTTGTGTAATTATTTGGTGTTTTTAATTCAAGCTGATTTTACCAGAAGAGCTGGATTTAAAAAAAATTTTAAAGAGATTGTTGTGAAATCCATGGTTGTCTATTGAATTTCAGGTTTTTAAATGCTTGGATGAGTGTTCCTTTTGACGAGTCCTTGTCAGGACATGTGTGCTGCCAGAAACTTCTCTTTTTACATCTAATGTGAAACTTAAATCCCATTTCAGGAGAAAATAATCTATATGTACACAGGTTCCAAAACCTGTCATTAGTGCATTTGAAGCAGTGTTTTTAAGTTAGAGTGGCATTACTTTGGTGTTTTCCTGTTTCTGAATCCATTGGAAAAATGGCAATAAGTACATTATACTTGCACTTGCTCCTGTGTGGCGTGATCTGTCACAGCGACTCGACACATTAAATGTCTTTATTCTTTTATATTTTAATGTCTTTTAATTAGATTTTGATATTTTAATGACTTCTGGCCATCAGTCTCTCTCCCTTGAATAGACATTTGAAAGCATTTTATAACAATTTGGAAAAGGTTCTAGAAGCCAGTATACATTTGACAAAATTAAATTTTTAAATAGTATTTTAGAGCACCGGCTTCCTGCATGCGAGGTCCTGGGTTCAATCCCCGGCCTCGGTACCTCAAATAGTACCTTTTAAAATTATGCTATGTTTCCTTTTTGAATTTTGGCCATTAGGATTTGCTGTCCTTGGGTAATAATATTGAAAATGTTAATGATTTCTATACAGCCCATAGAATAGAAACTTACATTGCTCATTTTAGCAAAATATTTTAAGTTTCAGAGTAAGTGAATTTATTTTTCAATATTGGGCATTGACTCTCTTTGACTTGCTTGAATAAACCAGAAGAACAGAATAACTGTCATATATAAGTCATATGAATTAGTGAGCTATTTTCACCTGTCAGATAAGTGATTGTTCATTGATAATTTGCCCTCTGTTGCAATCTGTATTTCATGGCTGATTCCTCTTGGATATCAGTGATTTTATCCCCATCAGACATATCAGTAAAGCCCGTCTAAAAATGCTTTCCCCAGGAAGCCTAGCACAGTTGAAATCCTGTGGATCCCTATTGGATGATCTTCTCGATTATGAGGAAACTCTTGCTTCTCCATGTTTCCATGAAATCCTCACTGTTTTCTTATTTATTGTTCTTTCTCTTTCTGTGCTATTCTCATCCAAGAGGGAATGATAGGGAAGGGCAATCTTCAAGATATCCTTGTGTTAATTATATAGCAACATGATTCGCGTAGATTTCAAAGGATCTATTCATTTACTTTACTGAAATAAGTATATAAGTGTTCTCAATTATAGAATTTTTTTTATTAGTTGTCCATTAGATTACAAGGATATTTTGTATGAATAAATTCCACCCTTGGCTCTTGTTGGAAAAGAACCCAGTGCTGTGTGGTTTATTGTAATTTTAATGATAAGGTATAAGTTAAATTTGTAGCTTAGCTGTTTAGTTTGTAAAACCAAATTCAGATGCTAAGCTGTTTCATGAGCTATGTGTATCGTATTCAAAGATTTTCTTTTAAATATTAGCCTTCTCACATTAAAATGGTTTTGAATAATCTGAGCAGAGGGGGTCCTGTTGTTTGTGGGGCAGTATGTGCGATGCCCCCTGTTTTTAATGACTGTTATAGGTTCTGATTCAAGTATTCATGGAACATGTTAAAATATAATTATGCATAATTTTCATTTAGTGAAATTATTTTTTCTTCTTCCAAAGTATAGATTTTTTTTTTTTATTTAGGTGAAATTCACATATCATAAAATCAACCGTTTTAAAGTACACAGTTCACCTCTAGGATGGATGTATTTTCAATTTATTACATTTGGATTTCAGAGCCTTCATTTTGTTGAGAACTGAGTCTTCCCTTTTCAGCACTATTCCATTGTCTTCTTTTCCCCAGATATTTACAGAAAACCTTCTATGCTCCAGTCGCCTTGAAAATATCCACCTTGCTGGGCAGATGATGCACTGCAGTGCTTGCTCCGTGAATCCACCAGCTAATGTAGCCCATAAAGGGAAAACCCAGTACAGAGTCAGTTATGAAAAAAGTATTGACTTGGTTTTGGCTGCCAGCAGAGAGTACTTCAATTCTTCTACCAACCTCACCGACAGCTGCATGGATCTGGCCAGGTAGGAGAGCTCCGTGTTCTTCCAAAAGGAGGGTCTGGGAAAGCAGAAGACGCAGGCCCCACTGTGACTTCTGCTCTTCTTTATTTTATGAAATACACTGCCACAAGTTCACGTTGACCATACTGTTCAGGGCACAGTTAGATATTGCTTGAAAATAGAAAACTAATTATGCTGCAGATATTCATCAGCTTCCTCTTGACCCTTCTTTTCCAGCATGCCTTCCACAGTCTGTCTTGCTGATTCTCTTCTGTTGGGAGGGATTCATGTGATAGCTGCCAATTCTGGTTCTGGAAATTTTCAGCACATTTAGGTGGGGACTCTCCTTCCCATGGCTTCTGCTCAGTTCGGAGACAAGCGAACTGATTAGATGATAAAGCTCAAAAGTCCTTCCAGGTAGAAATTTCTAGGCCGTACGTTCATTTCCTCCTTTGGCCTGTTACGCTGATATTTTAGTGCATTCCTCTTGTTTAACACTAGAAAACATGGTGTGTTCATGGTCTGAATCTCATATTTATGGATATAAATTACATTGATTTTTTTCCAAGAAAATTTTTCACGACTTAAGGTTATTTTTCATAAATTTAAAAGAGCCCAATAAGTTTTGATCAAAACCTACAGTATGTGTCACCTCTATACCAATGAATCTTAAAGTTTCTGAAAGCCCACCTGACTTGTTCAGAGTTCCAGCAGCTAGAAAGCGGCTTGTTTGCCAGGTGCCTCCCTTCCACTGCCATCTGACCCACAGGCAGTGCTCCTGCTCTTTCCCAGCTCGCTTTTTGGGGCGTCGGGTGCCTCTTGTGTGTTCCTCGTTCACTTCAGACCATGGTAGTCTTGGTCTGTTTTGTTTTTCTTTGTCCAAGATCTTCTTTCTAGGGCCCTGCTCTACTTTTGCTTGCCTAGAGCTGAGCTGGTCCTCATCCTTTTCTAGAAACTTTTTTTTTTTTTTTTTTAACTTATTTTCCCTCCTTAAGGCAATTGACCATTTTTCTGAGGCCTTGAGTTTCTCATGTAATCTCTGAATTTTTATTTCTTGATCACAGAACCTGAAGGGAACTGGCGAGCTCTTAAGTATAAGGCGCCTGTGGGCTCTGCAAGTTCCTTGTTTTTTCTCACTGTGTCCCATTCCTCAACACTGTGCCTTCTAATTTTATTCTTCTTGGATTTTCTAGTTAGCAATCTAGAAAAGATTCTACATTTTATTTGAGAGTGAATGCTCCACTTTATTTATTTATTTAAAATCAGGGAGATATTTTGAACCTAATCATTTTGAAACTATGTATTTTGCATATATGTTTGTATATAATTTTACAAAAACGCGTTGTTACTACGCATTCCTTTTTATACCATGCCTTTCCCATTTGTCTGTTCCAGTACATGTGGCTCTGCATCACTCTCATGGTGTTGTGGGATTGTGTTGGATGGTCGCATAGTAATTCCCCATCACCCTTTTCACTGCTCTTGAATTTGTCTGGCAAGCGGCAGAGTGTAGAGGTCTAGGGCACGGGCACTGGCCCCAGATGCCCGCACGCCAGGCTAGCCCCAGCCAGCTGACGGCCACGGGCCCTGCGGCGAGCGATGAGCCCCAGCCTTTTCCTCTGTGGATCAGGAAGAAAACAGGACCTAGTTCATCGGGCGATTGCAAATATTAAAAGAGTACTTAGAGTTTTTGCATAGAAAGGGCAAAGTGGACTTGCCACATGAAAAGGTGATACATGTTACCAAACAGTTCCAGTTTATGTTCTGTTAGCAGAGCCCTGAAGTCAGTCATTTCCAGTGTTTGCCGGTTGAACACCCACATTTACACTTCTGTTTTCAAGCTCAATCCTAGCCTGTACTTATTTTTCCACTGGGTTCTTCACATTTTTATTATTGATTCTTAAGGGCTTTTTGTACCTATGGGATCTTGGCAGGTCTCAGGTTTGCAGTTTGTTGGCCCAGTGTTTATTATATATGGTTTATTCTTTATGAAATAAAAAAATAGATCATTATTCTTTTTCCTGTAGTTTATATTTTTTGTGTCATTCTTTGAAAGGCCTTTAATTCCCAACACCATTAAAAAAGTTCCTCATATTGTTTTTTAGTACTTTGATGGTTTTAATTTTTATATTTAAATTTGAGGCCCATTTGGAAATTATCTTGTTATAACAATTGTGGTGGCTATTTAACTTTACTGCCCCACCCCTCATGGCTGGTAGTTATTTCAATCCTAGCAAAACTTTAAATAATATTTTTTTCCTGCTGATATCTTATCTCAGGGAGAATCATGTTTTCTCAAACCATGTTATTGAACTTGGCAAAGTTATTTAAAGTAGTTACTAAATGTTTTTCTTTTCTCCCAAGGGATTATATATCTATTTCAGATGATGAAAACATTAACTAGAATAACCATTGACCCTGGGATTTGTATTTGATCTTAATCTTTATCGTTGGGTTTCTGCAAGATCATTTTTAAAACTACAGATTCTGTATTTCCCTTTTGTTCCATTCCTCTCTCTACTACAAAGACATACCTTAGTTTTAAAAAGATGCCATATGTGTATAATGTGGAACCAAAATGATCTATGACCTGTGATCCAGCTGTATTTAATGTTCACAATTAAACTGAATATAGAAAACAAACCCTTACATTCTTAATAATTAAATTGTTATTTAATAACTAGTGTTTTTTTTAATGGATGCAGTAATACATATACAATATAAAATTGTCAAAACAGTCAAAAAGGGTATATATTGAAACACAACTCCCTCCTCATTCTAGTTCCCTTAACACTATCCCTAAACTATTTTTTATATTTCTTGTTTATCTTTCCAAAATATTTTATTGAGTATTACTCTCTTCTTTTAAGTGCTTACTATTTACACATACTTTTCTATTCCTTGCTTTTTTCATTTATGATCTATATTGATTTTTTCATGAGTACATACAGGTCTATAGGTCTGTTTCACCCTTTTTTTGTTTGTAGAATTGTCCATTATTTGGCTTTTCTACAATTAATTCTCGACTTGGTGGATTTTTTTTTTCTTTAATTTTAAAAACAATGTGGTAGTGAACATCCATAATTGTATGTCTTTGGGCACATGTGAGCTTATCTGTAATATTAATTCCTGGATCTGGGATTACTTGATTCTTCAGTTCAAAGGGGTAAGTGCATGTAAAATTTTGATAGATACTACTAAGAGGTTCCTTACCTTTACACTTGAGTCAGCAGTATGTGAGTGCTCAAATGATTTAATCCTACAATATTGCAAGAACAAGCTAGGCGTATATTTATTACTCAGCCATAGATGCATATGCGCCCAGCTAGGGTTTGCCTGGTGACTTGTTGTTGTGGCATTAACTAACCCTTCATGCCTGATCTCTGCCTGTCTTTCCTGTCTCAGGTCCTAGGGTTCCTCTATACACACCCTTTAGAACATAGTTTTATTCCTTAATTCAAGCATATATTAAGTATACTTCCTCTGAATCTTAAAAAAAATTGCTTAAAACATTCCGTAGGTGTCCCAAATTCTTAGATTAGCAAATCACTTTCTCCTGTAATTTATCTCAGTACTGCTTTACCAACTGCTTCCTCCTCACTGATCAGAAAAGTGTCCCTTTTTCTCTTTGAGAGATAAACTTGTGAATAAATCAGGACAATCCTGATTTTCCTAGATGGGTAACTGAAAATCATGTGACTCTGCCTTCTTCCCAGGTGCTGCTTACAGCTGATAACAGATAGGCCCACTGCCATTCAGGAGGAGCTAGATCTTATCCAAGCCCTTGGATGTCTTGAAGAATTTGGGGTAAAGATCTTGCCTTTGCAAGGTGAGTTTTCTAGAATATTCATTGTTGTACTATTATTAACTTACTTTGTGTTTATTTAGTGGTGTTCCTTTATTATCAAGGGTACTAAACAAATGGAAACTGTGGAGACTATCCTGTACTCCTCCTTTTAAAAATATTCTGTTTTCATGACTAAGCATTTTTAAACTAAAGAGGAACATTGGTCATTTAGTCCATTAGCAGTAGAGCTCCGCTGCCCATTTTTCAAATGAAATCTTTTTTTATTTTATTTTTTGTCTTCAGTACTGGCATCTGAACCCAGGACCTCATACATGGGAAGCGGGCCCTCAACCACTGAGTTACACCCGTTCCCCCAATGAAGTCTTAAGTCGACCTCTTCCCCCCAAATAGAGCCCCATTTTACTTAAATATATTTCAAGTTCACATTTATAGCATTGAAAAAACTTAATAACAGAGCAGTGAGGCTATGTGGTAAAAACAGGGATGAGTGGTTCAGATGTACATCAGTTTGGGTGGGCACTTCATTTCTGTACTTTGTTTCAGGCGCACAGACTTATAAGTAACGGTAAATGACACTAGTTATTCTTTTCTTTTTAAGCCTGCTTTACAATCTCAGAATATTCTTTAGTTGAACTGATTCTGTTTTAAAAGTTGGAATGATTGGAAGTTCTTATTTAGCGACTGATTACTAGTTTTATCTTAACTTTGCTCAAGTTCTTTCACCTAAATGTAAAGTCGCATAGGCAGTGTCCTGACGAGCATCCTGCATCTGACGACAACGTGCATCCCACGATGTACCTGAGCCTTTACTGACAGGTGGGAGGTAGACTTCCTGTTGCCCTGAAGCCTGAACCTATCTGCACATCCTTTTTTGTGGTCATTAATTCCATTTTGAAAAGGAATTTTAGGAGTCTAGCACCTCCTCCTCCATGGAAAGATAATATCTAAGCTTGAACTTATTTAACTAAGAAATCACATTTTGAAATATAATTATGTCCTGAGATTAGCAGTAAAAGAGAAGTGATGTAGTGATTTTCCAGAGGCTCAAAAAAATACATACATGCACACATACGTACATATACATAAAGTAAAAAGTCTTTTGAGCATGGTAATTGCCATCCATTAAAATGCTACTGTACAAATTATTTTATGTACTTGAAATATTGGTAGTGTGCCTTGCTTAGAGCAACAGAGAGACAAAGAACCAAACTGGAATGTTTCTTTAATTGTAAGGCTAGAGAAAATGAGGTTCCACTGCCAGGTGGTTTCCATTCTCTGCCCTGCTTTGAATGATCTAGAAAGAGCGTGGTACTTCTAAGGAAATTGGCTTACTCAGCATTATCAAAGCTAGAGTGTCTCTAAGAAGACTTTTACATGTGTACAACAATGATTATATCTATGTCAAAGGTTATTTTGAAAATCAAATTAGAAACATGGAAAGAAGTATCTGTCCCATAGGTATCATATGTAATTGAATCTGAAATATTGCAAAAGTGATCTGCATTTTGTTAAAGTGAAATATATATGGGGGGGATTAAATAGTATCAAAAGTCAAGGGGACAAAAAATAGTTTTTTGAATGAGAAAAATTAGGGAAAAGTTTGACGTGTACTCTTATCAGTCAGTTTTTGGTAGATTGTAAAAAAAACCCAAAAATCTCAGTGGCTTGTGGTAACAGGTTTATTTCTTGCTCACAGTTCATGTCTGCTATGATCAGCTGCATTCTCATAGGGAAAATGATCAGTAGTGGAATCCCTTAATGGCTCTTAAAGCGTTGGCTCAGACGTGTCATACCTCCCATCCATTCTCATTTCATTGTCCAGCAAAATCCCGTGGCCACGCGTGGTGTTAGTGGGCAGGTGTCTAGGATGTGAACGGGGGCAGTGGTACTAGGCAGCCGCTCTGTCTGGACCAGCTATTGGCTGCAGGGATTATGAAGTAAGTACCTGAGGTCTCCTTTACCTTATAATTTATGGTAAGAGGCCACAGCAAGATTGTTGGAGTATTGTACCAACAGATGTGTGAATATCTGTCTTACAAAGAGCCCAGCCTTTAGGAATTACATATCAAAATATTTAGGAATAAAGGGATGTGATATTTATAACTTATTCTCAAATGGGTTCAAAAAAAGATGTGTGTACACACGCACACACACGCACACATACATAAAATGAGAGAAGGAACACATGCGTGAGTGAATCAAAATGTTAATAATCGCTCAATCTTGGCAGAGGGTAGAGAGGATTTCTTTGTACCATACTTGTAACCTTTATGTTAGTTTGAAATAAAATCATAATAAAAGGTTCCCAAGAAAAGAAGTCTATTCCAAAGAAAAACCACCATCCCCCTTCTTTATTTCCCCAGCCCCTGGGTCCCTTCTCACCTACCTAGGAAAAGTTTTGAAAGCACAGAGTACATGGGGAATAGCTAAAGATGAAGGAAGGTGTGAGAAACAGAAACTTTTTGGAGCTGGGTTGAATTTTGGTCCCACCACTTTTTCAGAGATCTTGGCCAAAGTACTTAACCTTTCTGCACCTCAGTTCTGGGTTCTGATTTACGGGGTTACTGTATATGAAACACCTGCAGCAGTGCCTGGGAAGACTCATTTCGTGCCAGCCGCCGTTGCAGGCGTTGTTGCTGTCACTGAGTTAGTAACTGGGGTCCCCCCAGGCAGGGACATGCTTCTTAAAGGCTGACACCTTGACCCCAGATAGCACCCTTTCTTCTTTGAATTTATCGTTTTCCCTTTAATTTAAGTGTTGTCAATTACCTGGTGGTGTGAATTGATTTGATCAGACACGTTTTATTTTCCTAACATCTAGCTTAAGTGATGTTAAGCGATGTTGGTCCAATTTTTGGAGAACGGCTAATAAATTGAACCAGTGAGCACTTTGAGGACCCTCTCTTTCAAACTGGCGTGATGTCGTGGAGATAGCAAATGGATATTTGGAACATGGAATAGATTTTGGGCTGTGTGGCAGGGTGGGTGTCACAGGAAATACATGACGTTTTCAGAGACAAATACTATCTTCTTTAAAAATGTTCCTAAGGGTTGACATAGCCCTTGAAAAGATGACACATTTTTCAAGTTTCAGAATTGCCATTCATTTGCTATGCTTTACAAGTTTGGTGATAAAGAAAAGATCCATGTTGTATATTACTTATTGAGAAGCAATAATAGTTTTAATTGTTTTTTAAATTGTCTTTTACTTAATTTTCATTGATCTGTAAACATTGTTTTCATTTGTTTGGTTTCCTTAAATCTGAAAGATCATGACCTTGTGTGAAGTCCCTGGTTAAAAGTTAAAAGTCTTTTTATGTTTTTTTCTTTTTTTGTGGTAGTGAGATTATATTCTGATCGGATCGGTCTCATCAAGGAGTGCATTTCTCAGTCCCCCACATGCTACAAACAATCAGCCAAGCTCCTGGGCCTTGCTGAGTTGCTGAGGGTAGCAGGTAAATCTTTTGAATGCTAAACTACGGAATGAGGTTTCCGTGTTATTCTTAACATCTTCCAAGGTAAACATTAAACTTTTGCCTAAGGGTGTCAGAAG
>JAQZBX010073136.1:0-14961 GCA_029593785.1 Cabassous unicinctus | reverse complement strand
AAAAAAAAAAAAAAAATAGCTGAGGGAGTCCGCCACCACTAGCCCAGCCCTACAAGTAATGCTAAAGGAAGTTCTGCACGTTGAGAGGAAAGGACACTAGATAATAGACTGAAACTACATGAAAAAAATTAAGATCTCCAGTAAAGCTAAATATAAATGCCAGTACTATTATATTTTTTATTTATAAGTTGACTTTTTACTGCCTACACCACTGAAAATGCAAATGCATAGAAAGTAATGATAAATCTATGGTTTGGGACTTAATGTATAAATATGTAATTTAAGACATATGCTACTTAAAAATGGGGGATGAGAACCAAGGAACACAGTTTGTGGATGCTATTAAAGTTAAGCTGGTATCAAAACAAACAAAATTGTAATAGATTTAGGATATTAAATTTAAACCCCATAGTAACCACAAAGAAAATATCAGAAAAATATACACAGAAGGAAATGAGAAGGGATTCTAAAGGGCTTATACAGGGGGTGGATGTGGCTCAAATGGTTGGGCGTCCATCTCCCATATGGAGGGACCTGGGTTCGATCTCTGGGATCTCCCGATAAAAAGTAAATAAATAAATAAGTACATGGACTTTTAAAATAATTTTCTAATTAATTGATTAAAGGGCTTATACAAAAGATTATCTAAATAGAAAAATAAGCAGTAATGGAATTGAGGGACAAAAAAGTATAAAATTTACAAAGACCAAATAGCAAAGTGGTAGAAATATGCTACACTATCAGTTGTTACTATAAATGTGAATGTGAATGAGTTAAACTCCCCAGTCAAAAGGCAGAGACTGGCAGAATGGACAAAAAAGCATGACCCAACTACATGCTGTTTACAAGGGACTCATCCTAAATTCAAAGACACAAGTAGGTTGAAAGAGAATGGATGGAAAAAAATATTCCATGCAAACAGTCATCGAAAGAGAGTGTGGCTGGCTATACTAATATCTGACAAAATATACTTTAAGTCAAAAACTGTTATGGGAAGCCAATATGGCTCAGTGGTTGAGTGCCAGCTTCCCACATACAAGGTCCCAGGTTCAATCCCAGCTCCAGTACCCAAAAAAAAAAAAAAAACTGTTAGAAGGGACAGAGAAGAACAGCATATATTGATAAAAGGGTCAATTCATCTGTAATATATAACAATCAAAAACATTTATGCACCTCATAACAGAGCCCCAAAACATAGGTTTTTCAAAACTTATCAAAGTGAACCATTTACATTTTTATTTTATTCTGTGTCACTTATGCCTCAACAAAGCTGTTCTTAAAATAATATAAGCTGTAAAATAAATATTATAGGTCAAAACCAATTCCATTCATTCATTTATTCATTCATATAATATTTATCCAGCACCTACTACATGCCAGGTATCTGCTAGGTTCTAGGGATACAATGGTGAAAAAACTGACATGGTCCCCAATCTTGTTAAGTATATAGTCTGCAAAGGGAGCAGAGATTAATAAAAGATGCCCATAAACGTATGCATAATACAAACCGTGGCAAGTGCTATGAAGGAGAACGTATTAGTCAGCCAAAGGGGTGCTGATGCAAAGTACCAGAAATCTGTTGGCTTTTATAAAGGGTATTTATTTGGGGGTAAAAGCTTATAGTTACAAGGCCCTAAAGAGTCCAATTCAAGGTTACTTCCCTACCAAACGCTGTTGCCACGTGTTGAAGTAAGATGGCAGGTGACATCTGTGAAGGTTCAGCCTTCCTCTTCCCTCTTGAGGCTCTGTGGGTTCAGCTTCTTCCAATCTCATCTGTAGGCTGGCAGAGGGCTTGTCTCTCTCCTCAGGGCTCGATTCTTTCTGGGCTCAGTTGCTCTGGTGTCTTCACAAGATCAGCTGTAAACTATCAGACAAATGGCTCATCTCTCTTCCCGAGGTCTCTGCCGTGTCCATGGAGCTGTCTCTCTTCCTCTGTGTATCTTCTCTGTGTTCTCCTTGAGTGAGTGCCCATTTATATAGCCCACCAAGGGGGGCAGGGACTCAACCCTGCATGCCCTAATGACATGGTTGAATCAAAGCCCTAATCTTAAAATAATCAAGTAAACTTAAAACCTTTGAATTTAATACAATCAAAGGGCATCACACCCAGAGGAACAGACCAGTTTACAAACATAATCAATATCTCTCTTTAGAATTCATAAAATAATACCAAACTACCACAGAGAGGTATACAGTGAGATGATAACACATAACATGGAGATCAACTCTAGTCTAGCTGAATGGTCAAGGATGGCTCCTCCAAAGAAGTAACTTTGAAGCTGAGATCTTAAGGAACAGTCATAGAATAACAAGCTGAAGATGGAGCTTTACTTAGGAGAGAGACTAACACATGTATAGGCTCTTAGGAGAAAGCATGGACCTTTGAAGGAACTAAAAGAAAGCCAAAAGGCCTGGGGTTCAAAACAATATAGACATGGGGAGCCAGATGTAGCTCAAGTGGTTGAGCATCTGCTTCCCATGCATGAGGTCCTGGGTTCGATCCCTGGTACCTCCTAAAAACAAAACAAAACAATACAGACAACATTACTGGTCTTCTACCAACATCTATTCTAGGTCCTCTTACTCATTCCTAACAGAATCCCACTCTAGTTCAGGTAAAGCAATTATTTTACACTCTAAACAAGAGATAATGGTAGTTTGGACTAGAGAACAATGGAAATAGAGATTTGCATGGAGGAATAAGGAAGAATAAAGTGTCCAGAATGTCCCCTAGGTTTCTGGCTTAGGTAAATAATGGTTATTCTTTTCCATATAGTCAAAGGCAGAAGATAAAAACCACACATAATCTTAAGTTATTTTAAACATGTATTCTCCTCAATAAATCTATAAACCACTATTTAAAGACCATACTTAAAACCACCTGATCCTCACGTAGGATACTGGCCTCAGAAGGTCAAACTTATCAAGAATGAATGAATGAATGAGGCTAATTAGATCTTGTCTTACAATACAAATCAATATACTTTGTAAAATTTTAACTAATTAACAATAATGCTACAAATAATATCAATTTCTGAATATTATTTATTTTGTCTTTACTTGTTCAAAAAATTATTTAAGCTAGCAAAATATCCAAATAAATTAAGTCAAACCAAGAATAAAATAATTTGAGGGGTTTTGATATTGTTTTAAAATAATTCCAGAGAAATTAGCTGGAGATACATAATCAATTATGTTAACCAAATTTATTTAAATTAGGTCTCATAGCAGCAATATTTAAGGCTCTTTTTACAGATATCAATAAATTACCTAGACAGTAAATTACCTTGACAAGCTGATACAGTGCTATTTCTTTCAGAAGATGGAGTACTTGGACTGTTGAAATGGTGTGAAGTCCCTTGGTTCATAATGCTGTCATCTGCAAAATCTTTTGAATGGCATGTACAACAAAATGACAATGGTACTTCAGTCTTTTTACTTAGGCCCTCATCCACCAGCTTCCCTAAAAATTAAAAAATCTCTATTTATATTAGCTCTAATTTTTAAAGAATCATCTTTGTCTGCAATTATGGTAACCAACCACCCCAGTTTGCCCAAGACTGAGATGATTCCTAGGATGTGGGATTTTCAGTGCAAAAATCAAGAAAGTACCAGGCAAACTGGAACAAGCTGATCATCTATCTGCAGCATCAAATTAGGATAGGAGACAAACAGTTATGCCAGACACAATTATAGAGAAGTTATCAATTTATTTAATCTACAAAAACCTAATAGTCAAATAATAATAACCACTAAAGTAATATTCACATATTGAGATTTATTTAAAAAAAAAAAACAAACAGGAACAATTGAAACAAATACCTAAAGTAATATCTTAATTAATGCTATTTCCCTAAATGAAGAATTTGAAAGTTCAATATATTAAATAATGTAAATCACATGAGGGGTTAAATCATTCCCCACATTATACTTCAATTTCAAGTAGAAATATGTTTAATGATATATCAATTCTGATTACAAGTATCAAAATACACTTTCAAGTTAATATTTAAATTTTTAAAAGCAGGTAATTTTTAATATATAAACATAGTACAAAATTGTAATAGGTCTAACATTGTGTCTGACATTTCCTATATACCTAAAAACAGTTGAATAATTTACTTTATTTTTCATAAATATTATTTATATTGTGTTTCCTCTACAGCACAAAGATGCTACTAATTCTCTTTTCCAGACATCTCCCATTAAAATTTTAAATCATTGATTGATAATCTCATCAATAGTAATCAAAATGGACAACCAAATGCTTAGAAAATATTGACTTATTTTTAACACATTTGAATCAGTAGAACAAACATTTCCTTTAAAATGTATACATACCCAAGGTTAACTTCAAATTCCCCTAATACTTTAAGTATAGAATTACCATATGACCCAGCAATCCCAGTTCTTGGTATATATCCAAAAGAATTAAAAGCAGGGACTCCACCAGATATTTGCACACCAATGTTCATAACGGCATTATTCATAATAGCCAAAAGATGGAAGCAACCCCAGTATCCATCAACAGAAGAATGGATAGATAAATGTGAATTACACATACAATGGAATATTATTCAGCCATAAAAAGGAATGAAGTTCTGATACATGCTACAACATGGATGAACCTTGAAAACATCATGTTGAGTGAAATAAGCCAGACAGAAAAATACAAATATTGATTGATCTGACTTCTCTGAAATAATTAGGATATGCAAATTCAGTCAGAAATTAAAATATAGGTTACCAGGGGCAGGAGTGGAGGTGGGGAATGGGGTATTAATGCTTAATTGGAAGAGTTTTGTTTGGGCGATGGAAAAGTTTTGGTAAGGGATGGTGGTGATGGTAGCACAACATTGTGAGTGTATTTAACCCCACTGAATTGCATACTTGAATGATTAATTTTAGGTTATATGCATGCTACCAGAATTTTTTTTTAAATCATAGAATTATACAATATAGAGTGAGCCCTGATATAAAATATGGACTACAGTTAATAATATAATAATTATATTGTTTCATCAAATGTAACAAAGGTACCACACTAATGCAAAATGTCAATAATAGAGAAAACTGGGGATATGGGAACTCTATACTTCTTGTGCTTTGTTGTTTTTGGGGTGTTTTTTTTTTTTGGTAAACCTACATCTGCTCTAATAAAAAAAAATTAACAAAAAATATTCCTAATATTTCAGGTCAAAGCTACCTGATTATGTAACCAAAATGTATCCAATACTATATTTTTAATTCATTTTTTTTTCAGTTTTTAAAGGTAAATATTACCAGGCATTTGTTAGCAAATAAAGTGAAAGTAATGGGAAATAATATCTATTCATACAAACAATATTATAATAAACTTCTGCTTATCTGGCATCCAAACAAATAGAAGCTCAACTACAATATTTTCTCTTAATACAGTCCATACTCTAATGTGATAAGAAAGGGACAGACAAGTAAGTATATTAAAGAATTTACTCAAAAAAGCAACTTTTAATATGTTATAGCATCATGACAGCCCCATCTCTTACATCTTTTTGTTTTGTTTTTTGTTTCAATTTTTATTTTTTGTTTCTTACATACAAATTATCATTATTTTCCTATCTTGACACTAAGGGTTCCAAGAACCTTATGTACTCTCTGAGTCATCAAATAAATTTATTTTGCTATATTGAAACCCTTTTGGTAAATACATAACCTATTACAAAAAAGCTTTATTAAAAGAGAATATTTAAATTACCTAGCACGGGAAGCGGGTGTGGCTCAATGGATAGAGCTCCCGTTTACCATATGGGAGGCCCCGGGTTCACTTCCCGGAGCCTCCTTGTGAGGGCAGGCCGGCCAGCCGGCGCCGCACGGTGGGCTGATGCAGCAGGACCTCACAGCAAGGAGACAAGCAGACTCGGAAGAAACACACAGCTAATGGACACAGTAAAACACAAGCAGCAAGGGGGGGATAAATAAATAAATAAATCTTTTTGAAAAATAAATAAATAAATTACCTAGCATATGACTGAAACATTCTGGATAAAAGTACTTTTTTTTTTTTTCAGGTCCCAATAAGCAACCTAAAGATAGCAACCAACTACTTACCACTAAGAGACTGCTGCCATGCTAAAGCAGAACAAAGTAAGGCCAAGCTTTTCCCACTTCCTGTGGGACTCTCCAACAAACAATGTTGCTTACTGTTTAACCCTCTAACAATCTATGAACACAAAAACAAAAAAAAACAATAAGCATTTTATTTACATAGGGTCTTTCTATCAGAAGTACAAATAGAACAGCAAGGAGAAGTGAGTGAAGCTGCACTCCAGGGAATAATATAAGGAAGAACTAGTATTTAGTTATATCTAGACCTTATTCCTTTATATCTCTGCCTAAAATTATGTTAGAATTACCAGTACATCAGGCACACAAGAAATGAAGAAGAAAGCAAGCTTTGTCTTAGTTATGCAAACAAGAGCATTTCTGCAAAACTGAAATATACTAATACCTATCTTTGATGAAAATTTGCTGGGGGATACTGTTAGTAGAATTGTAAATTGTTATAACTACTTTGGACAGACATTAACAATTTCTAATAACGTTGAAGATGGCCAACTCCAGCAATTCCAGTCCTAGGTATATTACTGAAACCATTTCCATATGAGCACAAGGAAACATGCATAAGAAAATTCTTAGCAGCATTGGCTGCAATTGCAAAAGGATGTAAAGAACCTAAACGTCCATCAGTAGGAAAATGGACAAATAAATTCTTGTATTTTCACACAATGAAATACTATAGAGCAATTAAAATGTATCAACAATCAACAGAGCTACATCTTAAAAATAATGTTAAACAAAAAAAGTTCTTCAGAAAGATAAGTACAATATCATATCATTACAAGAAGTTTAAAAAATATAATACATATTGTTTATGGATACATACATATGTAATAAAAGTACAAAAGTATAAAACATGACTTAGAAAGACAAACACCAAATTCAGGAAACTAGTAATCTTGTTACTAGTAAACAAGATATGAAGTATATATGGCAAAATATTAAGATTTAGCAAAGCTGGAAAGTTGGTTTACTCAAGTTTGTAGACTAATTTTCTGTATGATTGAAAAGCTTCAAAAAATGGTGAGAAATATAGTATTCTGTGTAAAAGACAGCGAATACTTTTTGGAAAGCAGTAATTAAGCAAAGTAAGTAAAAGTTCCAAATGAACCGAAAACATTTTTTATAATGTTCTTTCTCCCTTACCTAAGGATATATAGAGAGTAGTAGTGGTCAATATTATTTATTTTCCCAAAGATTAGAATTAGATTTTTTTTCATGTTCTCCCAGACGAACCCCACAAATACAATCCATTTACTATCAGAGAAAATGAATGCAATCTCAGACTCAATGTATGTTATGGATTATAAGCATCTGTATCTTAAAAACAAAATAATTTCTGAAAACTACTTACAGAATTCATCATAGCAAGCTGTGATGGGTAAGCTTTACAAGGAAAGTTAATCTTCACTCCTCCAATTGTATATTCAGACCATATTGAAGACATCACGCTTTCCTGTTTGCTTAAGATTCCTTACTGCAACAAAAATGAAAATCAATATTGAAACAATGCCACTCAAAGAAAACCAGACACGCAAAGCTAGGGCAGAAGTCTGGAAATAAAAATTGGAATAAATAAACAAAACGAATGGAAGCAAAAGAATTTCCCATTTTTAAGAATCACAGTGGTTGAGAACATGTCTTGGAGTCTGACAAAACTGGATTTGCATCCCTGCTCCATCACAGATTAGAGGCATAATTTTGGGCAAGTTATTTAACTTCTCTGGGCCTTAGTGTCCTCATTTATAAAACAAAGATAGTAATATTATCTACTTCATAGAATTGTTGGAAAGATTAAATGAAATAATGTGCAAAAAAGGATACAGTACGTGCCTGATTAAATATGAGCTCTTAAGATAAATTAGAACACATGTAATCAACCTATAGTAACAAACAGGTTCCTGAGGCAACTCTACAACTCCATAGCACCACTCAGATTATGAAGCCAACAACCATAACCTGTGTGTTCTAAAAGAAGTTAAGAACCACTATTCTAAGGCATTTTCCAGCTCAAACATTTTGTAATTCTATCTATAAAGTTCTGAGAATGGGCTTTGGTATAATCTAACGTCTTAATCTGAACCAACAACTCAACGCCGGCCTACGTACTCTGATGTAGTCTAGATATCAGCCCATCCTCCACCTCAGTTGTGGCAACATGATCTCAAATTGGCCCTCCCCATACTCTGCATAAAGGAAAAACACAACCTGCCTCTCGCCGCCAATCCCGCCAAGAGGTAGCACGGAGGCAGAGGCTAATAACGGGCCTCTGCTCCAAGGAGATAAGGAAAGCGTTCCCTTCTCCCAAGTTTTTGGTTTTTTTTCCCCCTCACGCTTCCACTTTCCACAGCCAGCTGTGATCTCCGAGGCCCAGGTGATTCAGGCCACACGGAAGGGACCGCCAGGCGGCTTGAGCTAAGGCAGAACGCACCCCTCTGGCAGGCTTCGCGCTCCGTGCGGCAGACAGAGTTATGCCTGCCCTAAATCTACAAAAATGTAATTTACTGAGGAAAACCTGACCCGATTCACGGAAGAAAAGGAACCCGATTTAAGAGAGCAAATTAAGCGAAGCTCTTACAGAGAAGAATGGGCGCAGTCCTTACCCTCTCTCTCTCTCTCTTTCTCACAGCGCTGCTACGCTCACCGCCTGCTCCCGGGGTCCTGGCAGCGTTACTTTTTTTAACCTCCCGCTCTCAACAATCCTCTCAACTACATTCAAGCACAGGAATTCCCGCCTCCCACCCCTTGATTCCCAGTACCCAATCGCCAAGCGAGCTCAGACAGCCAATCTCCCGCCATGACGAGAAATCAAGCAACCAATCCCGACACGAGGATAGGCGGCGAAAACTCTGGCACCCAATCGAAGCCTACGAAATAAAAACAACCCCAAGATACTTGGTGGCACCCCAAAGGCAATCACCAGAAGAGTAAATGGACTCGCCCAAATCCTGGGAATTTAAAGGGAGAGCGTCTTTTCCGCTTGAGTTCTGAAACTAGTGATTTAACCCGTGCATCACTTTACTTGGAAATTCGAATTTTCTCATTCGAGCAATGAAGAGGAAACGCCTGTAAGCCTTGCATTTTCTTCTCTGAACATTCATTAGTGCCACTCAATTTACATTTCCAAACTTTACGTTAGCCGAGGTATCAAAGAACGTTAGGCGAGAATTACCAGAGTACTGAGCCAAACTAGGTCAAGTTCTATGACTTCAAGGTTTTCCCAAAATACCAAATTCAGCTGGAGATACGCTCTTGAGGTTTCCAGCACTAGATCATTTTATACATCCATTAAGGTTTATCTACCTGCCATCCCTCCTAAAACCAGTTTTTTTCTTGTTTGCCAAGTGCACCAGTTTCCTCAAAGGTAGGTTGTGAATCATGATCACGCCAAATGATGTTTATTTTTTTAATTGTGTATAGCCTAAACTTTTTGCACATGCTAGTGCCCCAAAAAAGCAAAACCTGAGACAGCTTCTTAAATTCAAGTAACAAGAATTTGGAGAAAGAAGGCTTCCTGGGAGGAGGGGACAATAGGGAGAGTTGGTTTGTTTGCCTCACTTTCCATGTTTTCTACAATCTTCCCCAAATGTCAAAACTTATAGTCATAAAAATAAATTATTTGGCCTAGTAATCTCAACCCCAGAAATTTATCCTAAAGAAGTAATCTAGAAGAAAGGAAAACTGATAATACCTCAATTGGTTACAGTGCATATTTATAATACTGAAAAAACTATAAACTTCACAGTCTCGTGACAGGGAGATGGTTAAATTATGATAATTCAGTAATAGCTCATGAAGCCAATAAAATAATTATAAATGCTAAAAAAAACTTGCAGGGGGAAGCGGATGTGGCTCAATAGATAGGGCTCCCGTTTACCATATGGGACCGGGGCCTCCTGGTGAAGGCAAGCCAGCCGGCGCAGCGCGGTGACCTGACGCAGCAGGACGACCCAACAAAGGGAGACAAGCAGACGCAGAAAATCACACAGCAAATGGGCACAGTGAGCACAAGCAGCAGGGGAGGATAAATAAATAAATAAATAAAATCTTTTAAAAAATAATAAAAATTTAAAAAAATAAAAAAACCTGCAGGAAAAAAATCCCATAAGAGGTTAAATGGAAAAACAAACTCCAAACTGGGTATTATGAATTCACTTATGTGAAATTATGTATGCATAAGCAATAATGACGGGAAAGTACAAAAATGTAATTTACTGTTAGGACGGTATAATGAAAGAATAATTCTGAAAAATAAATCCTTAAAAAAACTCTTGAATTGTTATTCTGCTTTCACAAATTTTTAAAATATCTAATCTTTTAGGTGGCTGCTCTGGAATAACTACTCTAATTTTCCTCTCCTAAATTCCTAAGGCTTTCAACTTGCTCTTGTATTTATTTCCATTTAATATATGGGGCATAACAGGAAGAATTCGTCCTGGATTCCAGTCCCTTGAATTGCTCCTTTCAGGCTAAGAGTAGTGGAAAGAAACAAAAAAACTACAAGTTCATTTGATAAAGAATATGAATGTTTATAAACCAATATTCAAAATAGCTGCACACATCTGCTTTCAATTGATTGAAAAAATTTCACATTGTGACAAGTTTTCTAACCTTAACTTAAAATACATGAGTATTAACATTTACTAATATATTTACATATTTTATTTATATCATCAACAAATATGAAAAACAGCATGTTATTATTTTAATACAGCAGATTTTGACCAGTCTTTGAAAATTGATCGAGGAATGTGCACTACATTTAAAATGTTAGAAAACATTCTTTAACTTTTTCAGAACTAGAGGACACCTACTCACACAAAAGGCCTAAGTTAAAAAATAAATAAATAACAGGAGTTGTATTTCATCTTCAGGGACTATAAAACTGCCTGTTTAAAAATATGAAAAATTTTATGATATTTTTAAGTGTATGTTTTTATTTTTCCCATCAAAATTATTTAATTGAACATTAAGCATATTAATAAAGTTATAAATATTTTATCATGTATAATAGTATGCACTTCATGATTTGAAACATCTACAAACAAGTTTGTTATATAATACCCTTATGAGGTAGGGTCAGTAGTGATCTCATTTTACAAAGGAGGAAAACGAGATGTAACTATTCGCTACTGAAAAGGTTGAAGCTAAATTTCTTTTCTTACAAACTACACTTTCTTATTAGCCTGCCTGACTTTTTACAACTGAAGAGGTCTATTCTGAATGGAGAAAATAAAATATGTCATTTAGGTATATATATTAGAAAGAAAAAAAAAAAGTACCTTTTATATTGGATATTTAAATTAATTTTTAAATTTAAAAAAATGAGGATCATGGGTTACCTGAATGCATCTAGCTAATCAGTAGAAGTTACTAGCAGAGGACTACAAAACCCTACATCAAGACAACATCTTCTGCATTTTAATTTTTCCTGAGGTTCAAACACTGTATATATTTTCTTACTCGAAAATCTTCTCAGAGTAAGATATGAATTATAATCCTGATGACAAACGAAGTGGGTTTTATTACTCTAAGCTTTGTTTCATTAGATACCAATGTATTTTCCCTCTAATTTAATACACTTAAATTAGATACTTGTAAAGCATTACAAAAATAAATTTTTTTAAAAACTCAATGAGTCCTCCTTTCAGGTTCTTCTCAGCACAAAGATGTTTCTGTAAAACACTTTTAAAGCAATATCTTAAAATTTCAAATTATTCAAGTATTTCTTCAAACATATGGCTTCATATATTAGTAAAAATTGAAGCAAATATGTAAAATCTCTAAGTCCTCATCTGTAATTCCACAGAAGTCATTTACAAAAGCTATTTGCCTTCTTTAAAGTCTTCTCAATAACTACTGCTTGAGAATTAGAATTCAATCTTGCATTACTATTACTTGCATTCCAAGTCTTTGAGATTTCTTTTTGGGTATTTAACTCCTAATTTTTCCTGAATTCTCCCTTCCCTTGATTCCTTTTCTCCCTGCCATCATGTACCATTGAAGCACTCTGTTACAAGCTAAAAGTTAAAAACTACAGATTCATTTTTATAAGAAATTAAATTAAAAGCACAGCAGTCTTTCTTCATTTCAAAAGCTAATAAACAGGATGCCAGATTTACTTTCCAGTAATGAGTTTCTTAAATGTGCTCCCAATGGAGGGAACAACAACAAAAAAAAAATCTTAGCTGCTACAACATAAACAGCAAACTAGATCCAAAGAACTATCAATCAAATACAGGCAAGCATAATTCTCAGAGTTCTAAACTGTAATCATATTGAATTGAGTTATTTTAGTGATTCCAAGACATTACTGTTTCACAGTTGTTATAAGATGCCAATTCATGTTGGCAAACAGGTTCATTTTTTGTTTTAATATTTTTTAAATTCCACCAACACTCATGTTTATTATTTCAATTATTGTGCTTTCAATACAATGACAGAGCTGTACATCAGGATCCATGCTTCCAGTGTCCATGGATCCATTTTTTAAAAATGGATCTTTACAGATTCCAGACCATCCACTTGGTTTCTCCTTTATTTGTTGAAGGCCTAAAAACATTAGGAAAGAAAGATAAATTAAGGCAAGAAATCTGGAAGTAGTTTAGGCCTTTCTTGTTTGAGATATTAAGATAATTCTTGAGAATAACTACTTACGTGTAATAATTGGATCAATGTCTCTGGTCTGAGTGGCAACATCAGAAGCACAGACTTGCCCTATTTGGATCAGCAAAGACATAATATCCTCATACAGCGGAGGAAATGCTCGACAAAAAGAGACCAAACTTGGCAGAGTTGGCATGAAAAAAGCATACCTCTTAGCTTGTGTTAAAACTATTGGAAAGAAATGAAACAATGTTTGAATTCATAAATTCAACATATACTGGGTCTATGCAGTATCCTGAGCACCATGCTCTGTGCTGGTGATACTAAGTATTCTAAAACATAGCCAGCCCCTGCCTTCAGGGAGCTCACAGTCTAGCAGTCAATTACCATCCAACATCTAAACTCTTATTATGTCCAAGCACAGTAATTAGTACATTACCTGCTTTATTTAATTCTCACAGTCTTATGAATGAGGAAAATACTATTATGCCACCCATTTTACATATGAGAAATTCTTGAAATTTTAGAGAAGTTCAGAAACTTGTTCTAAGTCACACCACCAGATAGTGGTAGAATTGGGATTGTACTCAGGCAGTTCAAGCTTTTTATGATTACAAATCATTATAACATAATGAGATGAATACAATGGGAAGGAAATTAATAGGGTATTAAGGGAGCATTGAGAAAGAATACTAAATTAACTATGCCATGACTTTAAAGGATTAAATGATAGTTCATATTTTTTAAGTTGTTTATTTTTATAGCATTTTACTCTACAACCCAGAAGTTGGTTAAAGTATGTTAGAATATCTTAGAACTTAAGGAAATAATATATTTATCTCTTATTTATACATTTGATTATATTTTTCTGGAACTCTAAACATTTGTAATAAATTGTAACTTGGTTTCTACTGACACAATTACATGCAGGAAGGAGATTTGGTTTTCATTTATAAAATGTGGAAAATTTTTATATTTACTATAAATCTATACATATTCATTCACAAAACTAAAGATACAATTTGCCTATCTATCTCCTCTATACTATAAATCACACTTGTAAATAGGAAAATTTTCAAAATAATACAAAGGATGGCATGTGTTAAAGTAGTAGTTAATTACAAAAACATGTTGTCACTAAATTCAGAAAATATATGTGCCAATTTATGTTAGAAGTTTTTGTTGTTGATGTAGGTTAGCTACACACCTGTTAGCAAAGTTCCCATGACATTGACAGCTAAGCGAGCCACACTGAGTGACTTTGGTAATGCATATTGGATACACAAGTGAGAAAGCAACTGGATAGCAAATATCTGCAAAACAAAATACAAATGTTACCTATTTGTAAAGAATAATTTTAAGTATTAAACATTATAAAAATATTTTATGTTCCAAAAGTTATATTCAGGGGAAGGTTTTTTTTAATAACCTTTACCAATTTGGGCTATTTGGGAGAATAAAAGACCACACTCCACAGTGGGCTAAAGCACTTACATAGCTCACTACTATTCCGTGGCCTACATTACATAGGTAAAAAAATAAATAAAATAAAAAAATAAAAAAAATATTTTATGTAACTAGTAAGACTGGAGGGAGATCAACAATTTCCTAAAGCTCCAAAATGCTCATTACCTGTTTTTCAAGTTCTGGTTGTGCAATAAGTTCAGGTATGAAATCCAGACAGATGTGCATAGATGGAATACCTGCAACTGTCAGAGGCAAAAGTTCACATGGATAACCCTGTCTCAAGAAGAAAGAGAAAAAAAGTTTAAAAATAATACTATAAGTCAAATACAGATAAAAATATAAATTTTATATAGAAATATTAAAAATATAAATTGTACTTTCTTTCTATAAAAGTTGCTCAGTAGGCTACAAGGTTCTATATCTATCTTGACATTTCATTTTTTTTTTTTTTAAAGATTTATTTATTTATTTATTTATCCCCCCTTTGCTGCTTGTGTTTGCTGTGTCCATTCGCTGTGTGTCTTCTCCATGTCTGCTCATCTTCCCCTCGCTGTGAGCACCCGCTGCATCAGCCCCTCGTGCCGCGCGGGCCAGCCTGCCCTCACAAGGAGACCCCGGGAAGCGAACCCGGGCCTCACACATGGTAAACGGGGGCTCTATCCACTGAGCCACACCCGCTTCCTGCCGTGAGGGCTTGCTGCATCAGCCCACTAGGCTGCGCGGGCCGGCCTGCCCTCACAAGGAGGCCTTGGGAAGCGAACCCGGGGCCTCCCATATGGTAAACGGGGG
>JAQZBX010073135.1:0-14963 GCA_029593785.1 Cabassous unicinctus | reverse complement strand
GTGTCTATTTCTTGCTGCTGATCTTGCTTAATAGAACACTATTTCAGATATTAGAATATTTTATTTACCCTGTTACTTTACTAAACTCTAAACCTTTGGATTTTCTAAGTATTAAATTATATCATGTTTAGGTGGTAATATTTTATTTGTTACCTAAAGCTTATCCCTTATTTCATTTTTTCAATATATTCAGAAACTATTAATTGTCCACTTTTTCTTGTTGAATTAAATTTAATTCCTAAGCTGTACCAATGAATATAATATTAATTTTAGTTTTAATAAATATACTTTTTATTAAATAAAAAGATAATTCTGCTTTTATGTTTTTGAAAATAAATATTGAATGTATTAAATCACTTTTAAGCATTTGTTGATATACTCAGAATTTGTTTAGCCTATTCGTGTGGTATACAGGTGTTCTTCTGGAACTTACCTTTTGTTACAGGAAAACCTTCCTTAGGTTAAATAGCATTTATTACATTGCTGAATATTTTCATACCATTTAATTTAAATAAACACTACCACATATTACAACTTTATATTCACTATGAGGATG
This sequence comes from Cabassous unicinctus, assembly GCA_029593785.1. Classification (NCBI taxonomy): domain Eukaryota; kingdom Metazoa; phylum Chordata; class Mammalia; order Cingulata; family Chlamyphoridae; genus Cabassous; species Cabassous unicinctus. The sequence goes on along the minus strand of JAQZBX010073135.1, from coordinate 14,407 downwards.
ACCAGTAAGGTTTGTATGTGTGTGTATACTCATACATCTGCTCAGGCACGTTTTTTTTAAATCAGGTTTTAGGATTAGATTCAGATTTGTCTCGTTGAAGAAACTGGTCATTATTTAATCCCTTAAAAGTTGAAAAACTTGGTGGCCTAGGATTTCTTTGTTGGTATTTTTTAAGGATATCCTTAATTTCTTCCTTAGATACTGGTGTGATTGGGTTTGTTCTTTCAGTTTTAGACTTTTTGTGTGTGTAGAGAATACATTTCTTTGAAGGTTTCAAATTTATTATTCTATAATTATGCATGCTATATTGTTTTTAGCTTAAAACTCATTTTGATGTACTTTTTATATTCTTATCCTCACTTCTAATTTTGTAGATAGATGTGTGCTTTCTTTTCCCTTTATTACATTTACTGTGAAGTTGTCTATTTATTAGTCTTTTCAGAATCCTGGATTATAGTTTGAGCTACTGTTTTCATTGTATCCTTTCTAATTTATCATTTTTTCTTTACATGTTTTTCCTTCTATGTTTCTTTGGGTTTTATGATATTTTGTAAAATTTATTTAGATATATACTTTCTTTTCTTTTTTTAAAAAAAATTGAAGCCTATGAATTTAAATGACTACTGCTTTAACCAAATTCCATAGGTTTGTGATAATGGTATTTTCATATATTTAAAAAATTATATTCTTAATTTTCTTTTTTATCCAGTTACTATTTAAAGATTGTGCTTTAATTTTTAAGTTCTTGGTCATTTTCCTTTTGTCTCACTGCAGTGTGATTAGAAATTGTAGGCTTTAAAATGTCTTTTTCTTCTTTTAAATATTGAGATTTAATTTTTATCTGTTGGGTTAGGAGGAATTGTGAAAACAAAGAGTAGCTATTCAGCTTACTTTTTTTGTGTGCTGTAAAATGGTAAAGGTGAGACTTTTTTTTTTTTCTTTTAAAATGTATTTGAACAGCGGATGGTATTCCTAATGACAGTAGTGATAGTGAAATGGAGGATAGAACTACTGCTAATTTGGCAGCTTTGAAACTTGATGACTGGCTCAATTTCAAACTGGATCCAGAGGTAAGTTGCTTTTTAGTAGTAAATTTTTTCATTCAGTTAATATGAATTGATAGTATGATAAAAACTTTTATTTCCAATATTAAACCCTTAGTATTAGAGAATACAGCTTGTCTTTCAGTTTTATACAGCCCACTCTACTGTACTAGAGTTTATTCCAATAGAGGACTTGAAACAGAGATGTGGCTCCCTATGTAAGCATGGTAATATTTGAGTATTTTTATGTGTATAAGAAAATATTGAGTATTGGGTACACAAGAACTCCCTTTATTTTGTGTTAACTGCTTCTGAGAGAATGATGTAATTCATTGTTTTCTCTTTTCATATATCTTTGAATTGGGATGAAAGGATATTTCTTTTTAAATAAAAAAAAAATTCTTAGAAAGCCTTCCCCTGAGTCTATTTCTACGTTTAAAGATCATTCTATATCCATTTATTTTGACAAACAAGCTGTCTATCAATAGTCAACACTAGCTAATTTTACTTTTTTTTTTTTTAAACATCCATTCATTCATCACTTCAACCTACTGTATCAGCCATTGACTTCACTGTATTTGTCAAGGTCAACAGTGTCCTCCGTGCTATCAAAACCACTCTGCTATCCTTGATAAATTTGACCTCTCTCTAGTATTTAATACTATTCCTCCACCTTGAAATTCTCCCCTTCTCATTTTCTTTCCTCCTTAAAATTCTGCCTTCCTCATTCTTCTTTTTCATCTGTGTTCATTCCCTTTTAGGTTCTTTCAACTGACTCTTCTATATGCCTTTGTGCCTTAAATGTCAGATGTTCCCCAGTACTCTGTGCCTTACTCTGTTCTTTTCAGTCTTTTAGTACAATCCTCTGGGACCTTACCTCTATGTGTAGATTAAGTTACCATTTATGCACTGATGACTTCCAAGTCTATATCAAGCTCATGCCTTTCTCATGAGCTTTAAGATCTATGACTCCAGCCACCTTCTGGACATTTGGATATTCTACAGGCACTCAAATGCAGTATGAATAGGACTGAATGTATTTTGCTTTATCCTGCTGCTACTGTCTCTATCATTAGATTATTTCATACGATTTTGTCTCTCTAGTACCTAGCCTAGGGCAAATAAATTGATTTCATTCATTCAACAAAAAGAATGAATTAGTAACAGATTATATGAAATGTAAAACTTGTTCTCTGGAAAAGTTGCAGGCCCTAACTAATGAATAAATAGGTGTCTTGCGTGTGTGATATACATTTTGCTTTTATCTATTCCAACTGAGGAAACTATTTATTATAGGCAGCCAGTTTACTGCTGCAGCTCAGACAGAAGTGGCATAGCTTATTTTTACGCCGAATGAGAGCTCCATCTAAACCTTGGTCTCAAGTTGATGAAGCTACTATAAGAGCAATTATTGCTGTCTTAAGCACAGAAGAACAGTCTGCAGGTTTGCAGCAACCATCAGGAATTGGCCAAAGGCCAAGGCCTATGTCTTCAGAAGAACTTCCTTTGGCATCATCTTGGAGGTCAAATAATAGTAGAAAAAGTTCGGCAGATACTGAATTTTCTGATGAATCTACTACTACAGAAAGGTAAATATAACATTTTATCAAAGTGGGAACCAATTTCTCCAGGAAAATGAATTATTTATCATAGAATCATCTGCTTTTAGCATATTTAAAAATTACTTTCTTATTATCTAAGATACATAAAAAGGTAGAGCTTTTTTTACTTAAAAAAAATTTTTTTTTTTTGAGGTAGGTGATGGGTTGACTCATCTGTGGGGGGCAGGGAGGAGTAATTTCAGCTGGGTTTGGGTGGGGTGAGTAATATATCCTCCTCATGGTCCACACATCAGTGCTGGCAGTATTAAGTATTAAGATGATATGAAGGATTTCAAGCTATTGGAATCTGTGAGTAACTTAATAAGGGAATTCCTTGTTAGAAAAAGCTCCAAATGTTTAATTTCCAGAATTCACAAATTTAGGATTGTTTAAAAGATTGGTACTTCTATGGGCACCTGTGGCTCCACCCTCTCCCCCAGTTGGACAAGAGAAGGACTGTGTTTCCCCAGCCTTTCTGGGTAACTGCAGGTGCTTTTGGCCTACACAGACTGAAAAGTCAGACACCTGTTGCTCCATCCCTGCCCCCAAGTAGGACAGGAGGGGAGCTGGGTTTCCTCAGCCTTTCTGGGCAATGGCAGGTACTTTTGGCCTGCACAGCCTGGACTGGTAGGTACCGTGGATCCACCCCCACCCACCCCCAATAGGAAAGGAGGGCGCTGTTGTTTCCATAGCCTTTCCAGGCAATGGCAGGTACTTTTGGCCTGCACAGACTAAACTGTTGTACACTTGTGGATCAACCCCTACCACCCAGTAGGATAGAGGGGCCTGGTGCTTTCTCTGCCTCTCTGGGCAATGGCAGGCACTTTCAGCCTACACATACTGGGCTGTGGGATGCCTGTGGATCTACCCTCAACCCCTAATAGTATAGGAGGGGTCTGGTGTCTCCACAGCCTCTCTGGGCAACAGCAGGTACTTTTGGCCTACAGGGACTGAACTGTTGGGTGTCTGTGGCTCCACCCCCACCCCCTAATAGGATAGGAGGGGACTGGTGTTTCCTTAGCCTCTCTGGGAAATGGCAGGTACTCTTGGCCTACAGAGACTGAACTGTTGGGTTCCCATGGATCCATCCTCACCACCCAATAGGATAGGAGGGGGCTGGTGTTTCCTAAGTCTCTCTGGGCAACAGCAGGCATTTTAGGCCTATATGGACTGAACTGTTGGCATCAGTGTTATTGTTCCCACCTCCTAAAAGGCAGAAGGGGCAATACTCCCTCAGCCTCTCAGGACAACTGCAGGTGTATTAGGCCCATGTGGATTAAATTGTTGGGCTCTCCAAAGAGTCCATCCCCACCCCCAGCAGGGAGTGAGGGCTGGTGCTACATCAGTCTCCCTGGACAACTGCAGTCAGTTTGGACCCGCATAGCATAGATTGCTGTCCACACCTGCAGCACCATTCCCTCCCCAGGTAGGGGAGGAAGAGGCATGAAGCTTCATCAGTCTCTCTGGGTAACTATAGACAGTCTTGTCCTGCACAACTTGGATTATTACACATGGCTGCAGCTCAATTTCTAGCCCTGGCAAAAGAGGAAGGTGTGAAAAGCTTCATCAGTTTCTGGGGCAATATGGGCAGCTTCAGCCTCCACAGCTTACAGCACCAACTATATCCTCGGCTCCTACTACACAACCAGCAAGAGAGAAATGGCAAGAAAACCTTAAAATAAAGAGAGAAACTGCACCCAGAATAAATACATCTAGTAAGCCAGATGCTAAGATACCAACTAAAAATTACAATCCATACTATGAAACAGGAAGATATGGCCCAGTTAAAGGAAAAAGATGAGCCTCCAGATGACATAAAGGAGTTGAGACAACTAATCATAAATGTTCAAACAAATCTCCTTAAAAAATTCAATGAGAAGGCTAAAGAAATTAAGATATTAAGAAGACACTGGGTGAGCACAAAGAAGAATTTGAAAGCATACATAGAAAAATAGCAGATCTTATGGAATGAAAGGCACAATAAATGAAATTACAAATACACTGGAGTCATATAACAGGAGATTTGAGGAGGCAGAAGAAAGGATCAGTGAGATTGAAGACATGGCCTCCAAAGCAAACATACAGAAGAACAGATGAAGAAAAGAATGGAAAAAATTAAACAGGGTCTTAGGTAAATAAATCACAGCAAGAGATGTGTAAACGTGTGTCATAGGTTTCCCAGAAGGAGAAGAGAAAGGAAAAGGGGAGGAAAGAATATTTGAAGAAATAATGGTAGAAAATTTCCTGACCCTATTTAAGGACATAGATATATATGTCTAAGAAGCACAATGTACTCCCATTTGAATAAATTTGAATAGACCAACTCCAACACACATACTAATCAGAATATCAAATGCCAAAGACAAAGAGAGAATTTGAGAGCAGCAAGAGAAAAGTGATGCATAGCATATAAGGGATACCCAATAAGATTAAGTGCTGCTTTCTTATCAGAAACCATGGAAGCAAGAAGGCAGTGGTATGCTATATTTAAGATACTGCAAGAGAAAAACTGCCAGCCAAGAATCTTATATCTGGCAAGATTGTCTTTTAAAAATGAGGATGAGATTAGAATATTTACACGTAAACAGAAACTGAGAGGGTTTATACAAAGAGACCAGCTTTGCAGGAAATACTAAAGGGAGTGTTACAGCCTGAAAAGAAAAGAGAGAGAGGATTGGAAGAGAGTCTAGAAATGAAGATTGTATCAGTAACAGTAACTAAAAGTGTCAAAAGAGTAGTGAAAATAAAATATGACAGATAAAACCCATTGGTCAAAATGGGAGAAATAAAGACTGCCTTTACAGTAATAACATTGAATGTTAATGGATTAAACTCCTCAATTCAAAGACACAGACTGGCAGAATGGATAAGAAAATATGAGCCATTTAAATGCTGTCTGCAAGAGACTTACCTTAGGCTTAAGGATACTAATAGATTGAAAGTGAAAGGCTGGAAAAGGATATTCCACGCATGCAGTAAACAAACAAAAACAACAACAACAACAAAAAAAACTGGAATAGCTATACTTATATTGGATGAAATAGACTATAAATGCAAAACAGTTATTAGAGACATGGAAGGACATTATATATTAATAAAAGTGAAGAAATAACAATCATAAATGTATATGCACCTAACCAGGATGCCCCAAGATACATGAGGCAAACACTGACAAAACTGGAGGGAGAAATAGGTATCTTTACATTGATAGTTGGAGATTTCAATACACTACTCTCAGCATTGGATAGAACATCTGGGCAGAGGATCAATAAAGAAATAGCTTGAATAATATGATAAATAGACTAAACCTAGTAGACATATACAAAATATTGCACCCCAAAACAGCAGGCTATACATTCTTTTCAAGTGCTCATGGATCTTTCTCTATGATAGACTATATATTGGGTCACAAAGTAGATCTCAATAAATTCAACAAGATTGAAATTATAGAAAGCACTATCTCTGATCATAATGGAATAAAGTTGGAAATGAAGAGTCAAAAAAGGTAAAATTCACAAATATATGGAAATTAAACAACACATTCTTAAATAATCAGTGGGTCAAAGAAGAAACTGTGAGAGAAGTCAATTCCTCGAGATGAATGAAAATGAGAACACAACATATCAGAACCTATGGGATGCAGTGAAAGCAGTGCTGAGAGGGAAATTTATAGCCCTCAATGCTTTCATTAAAAAAAGAAGAAAGAGCTAAAATCAATGACCTAACTATACAGCTGGAGGAACTTGAAAAAGAACAACAAACTAATCCCAAAGCAAGTAGATGGAATGAAATAAGAAAGATCAGAGCAGAAATAAATGAAATTGAGAACAAAGAAATGATAGAGTGAATTAACAAAACTAAAAATTGGTTCTTCAAAAGAATTTAACAAAATGTCAAACCCTTAGATAGAATGACAAAGAAAAAAGAGAGAAGGTGCAATTAAGAAATAAAAAATGAAAATGGGGACATAACTACTGACCCCACAGAAATAAAAGAGATCATAAGAGGATATTAGGAACAACTGGATGCCAAAAAACTAGACAATGTAGACGAAATGGAAAAGTTTCTGGGAACGTATAAACCATCTACACTGAACCTAGAAGAAATAGACCTCAACAAACCAATCACAAGTAAAGACATTAAAACAGTCATCAAACAACTCCTCAAAATAAAAAGCCCAGGACCAGATGGTTTCACAGGTGAGTTCTACCAAGCATTCAAAGAAGTTTTTCCTTTTGTTTTGAGGTACCTGGGGCTAGGGATTGAACCTGGGACATTGTATGTGGGTAGTCGGCATTCAACACTATGCCACATCAGCTTCCCTGAGTTGGTTTTATTGTTTGTTTTGCTTCTTGTTTGTTTTTTCAGGAGGCCCTGGGATCTGAACCTGGGGTCTCCCATGTGGTAGAGAGGTGCTCAACTGCTTAAGCCACATCTGCTCCCCAAAGAAGATTTAATATCAATCTTACTCAAGCTCTTCCAAAAAACTGAACAAGAAGGAATGCTACCAAACTTATTCTATGAAGCCAATATCACCCTAATACCAAAGCCAGATAAAGAAAAGATATTAAGAAAAAAGAAAATTACAGATCCATTTCTCTAATGAATATGGATGCAAAAATCCTCAACAAAATACTTGCTAATCGAATCCAACAACACATTAAAAAAATTACTTATTGTAATCAAGTGGGTTTTATGCCAGGCATGCAAATGTGGTTCAACACAAGAAAATCATTCAGCATAATACACCACATTAATAAATTTTAAAAAATCATATGATCCAATTGATTGATGCAGCCAAGGCTTTGACAAAATACAACATTCTTTCTTGATAAAAATACTGCAAAAATTTGAATTGAAGGACAGTTTCTCAACATGATAAAGGCCATATATGAAAAACCCACAGCTAACATTGTACTCAATGGTGAAAGACTAAAAGCTTTCCTGTTGAAATCCGGAAGAAGAAAAGGATGCCCACTGTCACCACTGTTGTTCAATATAGTGCTAGAATTTCTAGCTACAGCAATTAGGAAAGAAAAAGAAATAAAAGACATCCAAATCAGAAAGGACGAAGTAGAACTTCCGTTGTTCGCAGATGATATGATCTTATATCTGGAAAGTCCTGAGAAATCTACAACAAAGCTGCTAGAGCTAATAAACGATTTCAGTAGAGTGTCAGGATACAAGATCAATATGCAAAAATCAGTGGTATTTCTATACAATCGTAATGCACAATCTGAGGGGGATATCAGAAAAAGAATTCCATTTACAATAGCAGCTAAAAGAATCAAATATTTAGGAATAACATCCCATGCTCTTGGATTGGAAGACTAAATATCACTAAGATGTCAATTCTACTGAAATTGATATACAGATTCAATGCAATCCCAATAAAAATTCCACCATCATTTTTTTTAAACAAATGGAAAACACAATCATCAAATTTATTTGGAAGGATAAGGGGCCCCGAATAGCCAGAAATATCTTAAAAAGGAAAAGTGAAGTTGGAGGACTCTCACTTCCAGACTTTAAATCATATTACCTAGCTACAGTGGTGAAAGCAGCATGGTATTGGCATAAAGATAGACACATAGACCAATGGAACCAAATTGATGGTTCAGAAACAGACCTTTACATCTATGGTCAAGTGATTTTTGACAAGCCTATCAAACCCACCCAGCTTGGGCAGAACAGTCTATTCAACAAATGGTGCTGGGAGAACTGGATAACCATATCCAAAAGAAAGAAAGGACCCCTATCTCACACCTTATACAAAAATTAATTCAAAATGGATCAAAGACCTAAATATAAAAGTGAGAATCATAAAGCTCCTAGAAGAAAATATAGGGAAACATCTTCAAGACCTGGTGGTAGGTGGTACATTCTTAAACCCTACACTGAAAGCAGGAGTAACCAAAGAAAACATGGCTAAACAGGACCTCCTCAAACGTAAACACTTTCCTTATTCAATGGACTTTGTCAAGAAGGTGAAAAGGCAGCCCACTCAATGGGAGATAGTATTTGGAAACCACATATCCGATAAGGGTTTGATTTCCATTTTATATAAAGAGATCATATAAGTCAACAATAAAGGCAAGCAATCCAATTTAAAAATGGGCAAAAGATTTAAATAGACATTTCTCCAAAGATGAAATGCAAGTGGCCAAAAAGCACAGGAAAAAATGTTCCCTATCACTAGCTATTAGGGAAATGCAAATCAAAACGACAATGAGATATCATCTCACACTGCATAGAATGGCCATTATTAAAAAAACAGAAAAATAAGTGCTAGAGAAGATGTGGAGAAATAGGAACACTTCTTCACTGTTGGTGGGATTGTAAAATGGTGCAGCCTCTGTGAAAACAGTTTGGTGGTTCTTCAGGAAGCTAAATATAGAACTGCCATATAATCTAGCAATTCCTCTCGCAGGAATATATCCAGAAGAATTAAAAACTTTGACATGAACAGACATCTGCACAACAATGTTCGCAGCAGCCTTATGCACTATTGCCAAAAGATGGAAACAACCCAAGTGTCCATCAGCTAATGAATGGATAAACAAAATATGGTATATACATACAATGGAATACTATGCTGCAATAAGAAGAAATGAAATTGGAACACATATGATAACATGGATGAATCTTGAGGACATTATGTTAAGTGAAGTAAGCCAGACACAAAAGGACAAATATTTCATGGTCTTATTAATATGAAGTAAATAGCAAGAATAAACACATGGATTTAAAACCCTAGAGTTACAGGTCATTAGGAGATGAAAGAGGGTGATAAGAATTACTGATGCTTAATGTATCTAGAAGTTTTAGTTAACTTGACTGTAAAAGTGTGGAAATGGATAGTTGATGCTATCATATTATAATGATTAGCAGCTGGTTTATAAATCAGATTGTGGCTGAAAAGGGTAGTCTCAGGATGTAAATGTCAGCTGAAAGAAAGCTAGAAAATAATCTAGGGACTAAATAACACAGTGAACCGAGAGGTTGATGAGAATTATGGTTGATGGTACAGATGCAAGAGTGTCCTTCTGTGAGTTGTTGCAGATGTATGTTCCTATTGCAGGGTGGTAGGAATGTGGAGAAGCATGGGAAAAATACAATTGGTGTGACCTGTGGTCTGTGGTTAACAGCAATACTGTAATATTCTTGCATCAATGCCAAACATGTACTGTGTTGATAATGGAGGGTGTGGAAAAAGTGTGCCAAGTGTATGCTATGGACCGTGGTTGGTGGTAATAATCTAATGATATTATCTCATAATTCGTAACAAATATTCCACCACGTTGTGGTGTGTTGGTGAAGGGGTGTTGTATGGGAATTCTACACGTGTGCGTGATTGTTTTGTAAGTTCACAACCTCTGTAATAAAAATATATTTAAAAAATAATAGGGTGGGTTGGGGGAAAAATACACCAAATGTAAGATATGGACAATAGTTATTAGTAATATTTTGACCATGCTCTTACATAGTTTGTAAAAAATGTTTCATAACAATGTAAGGTGTTGGTAGAGGGGTCATTTATGGGACCCCTGTATAATGTTATGCATATTTATTTTGTAAGTTCACAACTTTTACTATACACTTATTATTTATGTATTTTCATGTATAAATGATATACTTCAATTAAAAATATTAAAAAAAGATTGGGGCTTTTAAAACTTTACATATTTTAGTTAATATATGTCAAATGACATCTTTCCTAGATACCCTGCAGTGAGAGGTACTGGCTATGGCTATTTAGAGGAACAGCTTCCCCACAAATATTACTTATATATATCAGTGGGTAGCATTCCAACTGCAAAAGTTCTTCCTTCCTCCCTCCCTGTCCCTTCCTGTCTCTTCCTCCTTCCCTGTTGTTTTGGGTGTGGAGGATACAGCAGTATATAAACTAGACAAGGTCTCTCCCTTCAGAGGGTTTTATTGAAGGGAGGCATACAGTAAATAAGTTTATCGTCATGTGGCAAAATTTTTGTCACAGTTTAGTCAAATCCTTTTATTATTTCTAGTACTTAGCAATTAGATGTGATATTTTTATTTATTCTATAATTACTAACAAGAGAGCTCTAATACTGAATTATTATAAAAAGTGTATATTAGTAACATAATAGTGGTTACAATGGAACATTGGCCATGATTCAGAAATATTTCTGGTTGTAAAAGCATTGGTTAGAATTCAGTTTGTTTCTTTACATAAATTAAAATTTATTTTTCACTCTGGTAGAATTGATAATGAAGACAACATTCTTACTTGTGATGCTTGTTTTTGCAATATTGGTAGAAGGCTCTAGTAAAAATATAACTTCATAGTTAAGAAAAACTGGAAATAGAAAAAATTGAAACAAAAGATTGTGTGGTGCTTTCAGTTTTTCAAGTAATCTTCATGTGGAGTTTTTAGTGTTTTCTTTTGATCAGATATTTGCATATTTGAATGGAACATAAAGGCTTGATATTAGTTCACTCTTCAGTTAAAGAGGAATAAGTCATACTGGTCTCCAAGTGTTTCAGATATTACATTTAGGAATCATCCAACTACTTGCCAAGAAAATTTCATTATGTGTGTGTCTGAACTGTTCTTTCAGTGTAGAACTGCTGAGTTAAAGGAGAAGAGGAAAAAGCACATTTTCTTCTTAAACACTCACCACTTTTTAAAAAGATTGTTTCAAAATTTGCCTGAACGTTGGCTGCTTAGAAAGTGGGATTACATTTCCACAGAAACTGTTATGAGTAGTGCTATTCCTACTCCAGGGTATAGCAATCCTGTTAGATACATAATAAGACTGTCCCTATTTGTGTGTATAAATATATGTGTGTGTATAAACACATGCACATGCTCTTTTTAAAAAAATAAAGCTCCTTTTTTCCTTTAAAAATGTCATATATGCTCATTTAATAAAACCTTGGAAATACAGGGTAAAACAATTATAAAGTATTATATTAGTTGCACTTTGGAACCTGTGTATAGTATAAATTCATTCTTTCAATGTATGATACCAGAATCAACCTTTTTTTGTTTCCTTACAAATTACAACCTGGCACTCTTTTTTCTCTTACCAGCTGAGCAGTGGGAGATAAAATTTCATTCCCTTTATAGTTTTGGTGGTATGAATAGATAAGGCCTGGAGTTCAAGTAGCTTGGTGAGGAATAGTATGAAGATTCCTAGGAAAATTTATTTGTTAAGCGAGTAGTTATGATCTTTGTGGGATTACTTCTTGGGGGAAAAAGTATTTTAATTAGAGTTTTTACCCTAGATTACAATTTAGGAGGAATTCTGAACGAAATTTTCAGGGAAACCCCAATATGAGAGAGATAAAAGCTAGAATAGAGCCCAGAGCCCTTCAAAAGATTGATTTGAAAACCAGGCATTTAGACATTTAGTTCTATTGATAACATCATTTTTGTCTTACTAAGATTTTACACTCATTAAATTCTATCTTCTAATCTTCGGGTCAATTAGATACCAGGATGAGAATGATGGATTTTAGAGATTGTAACTAAGAAATTCACTGGAACTCAATTCAGTGGGAAGAAAATAAAACTGAGAAGTCGTGTTTTTACACTTTTTACAAAATTTTGTTAGGGATTCATATGTGCATTCATTATATATTTTATTGTTAATAACTCTAGGGTTTACTATTTTTAAAATTTTATTTGTAAAAGAATCCTGAATCTAAGATACATATTGAAAGTGATACAAATTGTGGGGATAAGTTATTTTAATTTGTTTTGAAGGCAGAGTAATATAATTGCAAGACATTGAAAGTTTATGAATTATTAAAGACTTACATTTTTGTGTTTAATTTATTATAATTATTGCCAAAAACAGAAAATAAATGATATATCATAATGAATTCCGTGTCTCAGATTCAACAGTTACCAAATTTTCACCGATCTATATATACCAACATTTTTTTCTTTCTTACTTTCTTCCTTTGCTTGCATATTTCAAATTAAATTCCTGGCTTTATGTCATTTTACTTTTCAGTATTTAAATATGCATCTACTAAAAATGAGCATTTTCCTACATCACCCTAATCCAGTTATCAATCCCAATAAAATTATCATTTCCCTAATGGTCTCAAACTTTTGATTTTTTGAATCCTCAGTCATGGAGGACTCATGGATTGTATTTAGGTTTCATATTTCTTCTCTTGTTTTTTTTTTTTAATACAGAATTTGTAGATTTACAGAAAAATCATGCATAAAATATATACCATTCTATTTGGGTGTCATGTTTCTTGAGTCTCTTAGAATCCAGAGCAATTCCTTCTTTGACTTTTCTGAAGAAATTACGTCAGTGTTACTGTAAGATAGTCCACATTCTAGGTTTTTCTCTGTTTTTTCCTAGCATCATTTATTCTTATACCCTATTATATATTTCATTTGAAATGTTAGTTCTCAAGTCTTGATTAGATCCAGTGTTACAGCAAGAATATTTTATAAGTGGTGCTGTGAATTTTATATTGCAACACATCAGGAAGTACTTAATGTCTGTTTGCTCTACCAAAGACCCATATGTTTTAAGAAATTATAATATACCCAAATGCCATATTTTATTTGGCTCTAAGATATATGAAAATGGAAGGTGGAGTGGGTAGTATTCTAATAAGGGTCATTAGCATATATATTTATAAGTTTTATAATACTAAATGCATTAGATATCAGTATAAAATATAATTGGTAAAGACCTTTGCTGTACCATCATAAAAGAGGTTAGGAATTTTGTAAGGGAAATGTGTGGGTATTTGTTAATATTAAGTTATAAAGCTTAATAGCATTTCTGATTTTTGTAGATTTTTTAAAACGTATTTAAACCTATTGTTCTGTGGAAGTATACCCAAATAGTCCAACTGTATTTTAACTTCTGAATGTAATAGAAGAATGAAATTCCCTTTGCAGATACTGTCCCATAAATCATAATATAATTAGAACTTTGGATTGAAATGACATGTGCTTTGTGTTATAAACATACATAATTAATCTTTGCTTCCTTCTTTTCACTCAAGAGTATTGATGAAATCTCCATCTCCAGCATTACACCCACCTCAGAAATACAAAGATAGAGGAATTTTACATCCAAAACGAAACACTGATGACCGATCTGATCAATCTTCTGTGAAATCTACAGACAGTAGTAGTTACCCAAGTCCCTGTGCTAGCCCTTCTCCTCCATCCTCAGGAAAGGTATAGTATCTAAAAGTACACGAATTTAGTAAAGAACAGATTTGTAGCATAGCTAATCTTACATATTCAAACAAATTTACAAAAGAATTCTACTTTTGTGTTATTAATTTGTAGCCTCTGTTCTAGATATAAATCAAAACTGACAAATCTGAGACACCTTGAGTCAATTCTTTAGTTTTTCCTGCTCACCAAATATTTCTAGTTACTACCTTTTTGGGATGTTTAAAATGTGAACAGATCATTCACTGTTACCAAGTTGTACCTAGGCAGTTGATTATTTCCTTTCTACTTCTTTATAACCTTTTCTGTAAAAACAAACAACAAAAAGATTATCTTAATTTAAATTAATTTTGGTTTGTAATTTCAGAATTGAAAACACTGGTTTCTTTCAATTGTTAGTTGATTTCTGCAATTCAATGGTTATATTTAAAAACACAAGGCAGGATAGGGTTAGGAAGGTAACAAATGTTGATAATAGAGTTGAGAACTAAATGTCTTTTTGTAAATTTCTGATATGAATTACTTCAAATGTTTAGAATGTCTTTACTTTACTTTCCTGTAAA
>JAQZBX010073134.1:0-14962 GCA_029593785.1 Cabassous unicinctus | reverse complement strand
AAAAAAAAAAAACAAAAAAAACCGAAAACTCAAAAGTATAAACCAATCTGAAAAATATAGATGCATATTTTTAAAATATTAGCAAATAGAATTTAGTTATATAAATAAAAGTATACACCATGACTAAGTTTCAAAAAATTAGAGAAATAAAAGTATTGTACCAGTGAAAGAATAACAGGTTAGAAAAATCTTCATAGAAAAAGGAAGACCTATTGGATATTAAAAGAATAATAAAAGAATGAAAAAATAAATGAAAGAATGGAAGATTCATTTTTGAAGCGTGTAAGAAAAAAAGCAAAAAGACAAAGGAATAGAAAATAGTAAAGGAAAGAAAATTAGAGAAGCAGTACAGGAGGGCCACACAAACAGTAGGGATTCTAGAAAGAGAGAACAGAGAAAATAGGATGAGGATATAAAAGAAAAAAATTCCTAAAATGGACTAAGTTTCCATATTGAAAAGACTCAACACATACATATGTTTCCTAGAAAAAAAGGTAATCAGTTGTTAAAGAAGATATGGGATCCAAATAGCAGATGATTCAATCAAAGATAGAGGCAAACAGAATCCCTCAATGCCAGAGAGTAACCATTCCAGACTGGGACAAGACAGAAGAGGAAATTGATAGAATGCAGAATATGTTTGAGTTATGGACAATAGATTTATCACTATCAAGAAGAATTGGTAAGTACAAATAAACTAAGCAAATAGAAGAATTAACCCCAATGAAAAAGATATTACACAAGAAAAAACATACTCATAATATATGTGTTTAGTTATTGGTCCAAATATGAATTGACTAACCAAAATTATAACTGACAAATGAGGTAGGTGGGGGAGATGGGATGTGTTTTATGTTTGGAGCTGTATGTTTAAAGAGCACTAAAACCTCAGATGCTATGGTGGTTTGTCAGTAGATGATGGCAAGTACTGAAAAATTAAGAAGTAGAATGCTTTATGTATATGGAGGAAAATACCAACATAATTAGCTAAACACTTAAAAATAATGGTCTATAAGAAGGAAATTGGGAAGATGCTGTTTTTATATAATATACCTTGAAGGGGTATTTGAATCTTTAAAATATATATATGTATAACTTCTTAAATTTAATTTTTATCAAAAATTTGCAACTTATAGGAAAGCCAGCATAAGTGTGAATCCAAATTCACCTATATATTTAGCTCTCAAACCTAAGGTATCGAACTCTTTGGATCTAACTATCTTCATTTGTGAAATTAGTACAATATCATCTACCTAGTAGGGTTGATGCCAAGATGAAGTTATAGGGCGCGTAAATACATTGTGCAGCATGTAATAGGCATGATATAAATGAAGATTACAAATACAGAATTGAAACTTTATTTTTAAAATATTTTGGAAGGTTTGCTAATGACTATTTTGCATCTTAATATCACCCCACTATAACATACAAGAGATTGATGAAATATAGATTTAACTGAAAAGCATGGGATGAATAGGGTATTTAGAAAATACAACTATTTTAAAAATTTAAAACAGCATTTTTGAAGTTTAAAACTTGAAGTTAATATTCAATCCGTAATCATTAAGAATTTGGTGTTTCATGTACATATTTATTCTCTTTCCATCATAAAAAATTGTATGTACTTAATTTGCTTTTCAGTGAAAATTATAAAATTGTTTATGCCCATGGCTTTTTTTGCTGCTAATTTATTTTTTGACGGCAGCATTCTTTGGCTCTGTGTCATGAGTCCTGGATTGAGTACATTGAATCATTTTATTGCTGCCTACCCTGGTGACTGGTGCAAGACCAAAACTATTTCACTCTCTGGCTGATCTTGCTGAACATCAACAAATGCTTACTTTCACAGTGCGGCTTTAGGTTATGCTCCACAGCTGAGAAACACTTATATTTGTGGAAGAGATATCGTTATGCTCCAATAGAGGCTATTTGAAATAGGAACTTCATTTCATTCTTTTCTGAAAATTTAAGGAGGAAACCCTGAGAATAAAGCTGAACAGGGATGTGTATAGGATGGCATCAATATTTATTTTGTTGATTTTTAAAAAGATCTAATTGACATTAATGACAATGTTCTACATAAAATTCAATGTCATTCACCCACAATCCTTGGTGTGGGCAGGATATGAGATGGGTAGAGAGGAGCAAGTGGTCTTCAGTTTTGAATCACAGATTCTTATGAAAATATTAATGTTCTTTCCAAGCTTACACTTATGTTGTGGTTATTGCTGCTCTTATTTCCCCTACATTTGGACACATAACAGCAAACATTTATTGAGCATTTACTGTGTACCAATCACCATGGTAAATTGAAAAAATGAAAAACTGGGATGGCAAATACATCACCCAGAGTTTCAGAGCCAGAAATACTGGAATCTGCACATTTCACTAAAGCATTTTTTTGTCACTGTATCATACTGCCTTTATAATTCAAAGCAGGAGATTATTTGCAGACTATCACTAGAAATGTCTTTTCCACAAAATTGTCATTAGTTCCTGAACTTTCACCATTAAAACAAATTTATTTTGAATTTAAAAAGAATGTGTTAATAACTAAGAATACTCTTCAACTCATATTAAACTGAATACAGGTCTTTTGCATTTTAGACAAGGAAGGTTTATCAAATTTACCCAGAAAAATAATTAACTGAGAGAAGGTCTCTTCTTTCTTGAACCGGTCTCAGATAAAAAAAGGCCACAGCTTCACATAGAGGGAGAAAGTGCCCTGTGCCCACATGTTACCAAACAACGAGGGAACCTAAATCTTTCCAGTGTTCCAGAAAATGGTTTCCACATAGACCATCTGCTGACTATGTCCTTATATCTTGGTAGTTTTGACACTGAGTTTAGTACAATGGCTTCAACCTCAAATCTATTTCCCATAAGATCCAACTAGCAAATTGCACCCTCTTGCGACTACCACTAAATCCTGTCCCTTGTTTCCATGTTCTTAGAGCTGAAGGGTTGTCAGAGTTGGAGGCTAGAAGCTGCTAGGAAATACTTAAGGATTTAAGTTACATTAGCCCTGATTCTGATGGTCTAAATTTCTTAGATATATTATTTCTGCAAGATGAAATGAAGTCACTTTTACAGGCTAGGTTGCATGAAATTAATTTTCTGCATGCAATTTGATTTGATTCTGAGCAATGGGTTCTTTCCAGGTTTAAGAAAATCAGCATCTCTCACCTTGCACACTAACCGCTGCAAGAAAATTAGAGACTGCAATGATTATTTCAAGCCCTAGACTATCATTTAGCTTAACCTAATAGCAATTGCTAAATGATAAAGTAGTTAATATGATCCAATACAAGATTTCTAATAATGCTGGGGATGAGTCTATTACCTTTTGGTTCAAAAGTGTTATTGTAACTTTAAAAGGATGTAAAATTTTTTATCAGGAAGGATATTGCTTAAGCACTACAAGAGCTTGACTCCTTGAGTCTCATTACTGTAATGTTGCTTTTAGGATTTGATAAAAAGAAAACATTTTCCTAAGCAAGCAAGAAAAAGCCTTAGTATTTGTGTGATCAAATTGCCCCATGTTACAAACAAAAGAGAAAATTGAGAAAAAGGCCTGCTGAATGCCAGGCAACCCCACTCACCTCCTACACATACACACATCATCTTTTCAGCGATTACTTCCTTTTCATCCTTTAAGTCCCAGGTGGAAATTACTTTTCTCTAGTAGAAATTCCTTGGCCTCCTGACTAGATTATTTCCTCCTGTGATGCACCTCTCCTACAATGACATTTACCACAGTCCATCACTGCCTTCAACACCTGTCTACCCCACCAGGCTGTAAAGCTTATGCAGACAGGGGCCATCCCTACATTGCCCACGGTCATAGCACCAGAAATTTACACAGATTAAGGTCAAATTGCACATACTCAGCAAATAGCTGTGAAATGTACAAATGTAGGAATTTTTGAAACCTTAACTTAAGGCTCAAATTCCAGACCCAGGTTTATCCATCCAGAGCTACTTAACCTTATCAGGTAGACCTTTATCAATAGGTAGCCCCATGTATGGAGTTTCCTAATTGCCAGCATGTTCTTCACAATAAAGATATTTGTGCTGTTTCCTTCATCCCAACAGAATATTTCCACAAAGACATCCTACTTACTGAAAATCATTTTTCATAGTATAAGAAGTATTTTATTCAGTTTAGTTTCTCACAAGGAACGTCAGATGTGTGTGTGTGTATGTGTGTGTATGTTATTTCCTTAAGCTAGCTGATAAGGCATATTTTAAAGATGAGAAACAATCTTGGATTATGTTAATCACCACAAATCATTGGCAGGGCACACATCTTACTAACTATAGCTAGTCGGATGCTAATCAGAGGCTCAGTAGCTTATAAAAATATCTACCTGATGTGCTGTCTGTGCTATATTTGTTCTCAGAACACTGATGAGTTGCATTAGAGACATCTCACCAAGCGCCACACATGAATGCATTTTCCCACTACCGGGTAGTGTATACATGAGGTGAGGACAATAAGGCAAATGACAATGTGCAAATGAAAAAAGGTCAACTTTACCTCACCCCAACATTACAGTGGGTGGAGGAAAGAGGGAATAATGCTGAAGTGGAAAGGAAGCGTGAATGCCATTAGCCAACTTCAAATGTATAAAAATCTTGCTATTAAAATCCAACAGAAAATTTCATCAGAACCCACCTCACGTTAAGACAATATTAATAGTGATTATACACATTTAAATATATTTAATGTATATATTTTTAATATGAACAGTAGACCATCTATAATTATAAAGTTATTATGCCATTTTGGGTTTATAGGGGAAAATTCAATTTTTGTCTAAGAATGCTATTTTAAATACTGTCAAGTTAGTATAAAGCATTCAAAAGCACTTTACCAGAAATATGGGTCAACAGTATGAGCCCAACTTACAGAAGCATGATCATAATAAATCAGTTGTTCCAAATTCTACCACATAGCTATTTGGACAATCTTTCAAAGCTTCAGTTTCCTGATATGCAAAAGGGAATAAAATCCCCACCTAGTATATTTATTGTCAGAATTAAGAATGAAAAAGACCTTTGGACAGTGCCTGGCACAAAGTAGGCATCCAATTAGTATCAGTTATTATTATTTGCTTGAATTTCTGGATTTCATGTGTAAGAAAACTGAGATACCAATTGTTTTAGTTTCCTAGGCTGCTCAAAGCAATACCATGAAATAGGTCAAGTTAAACAATGGGAATTTATTTGTTCATGGTTTTGAGGCCAGGAAAATGTCCAAATCAAGGTACCATCAAGGTGATGTTTTCTTCCCAAAGACCAGTTGCTATTGATCCTTGGCTCCACTGTCATAAGACACATCACCGTGTCTGTGGGTCTCTCCCTTCTCTTCCATGTTTCATTGATTTCAGCTCTTGCATCCTTGGCTTTCTCTCTGCATTTCACTCTCTTATAAAGTACTCTAGCAATAGAACTAAGACCCACCCTGAAGTAGACTCATTAAAGTAGACTCATTAAAACTGAAAGTAGACTCATTAAAAGGTCCTAATTACAATGGGGCCACACTAAAGGAACAGATTAAATTTAAAAACATGTTTTTCTGGGGAATACATAGCTTCAAACCACCACATATATATATATAACCATATCTTGGCTTTGAGAATACAATTTCTAAACTGGTAAATTAAATTCTTTAAGTTATTCCTGATTTGGAAAAAGTATTTCTTTTCTTCAGACACAGATAAAGTATATTTTTATTGTTAGCTCCAGTTTTTATGAATTATTTTTCTATTGAGTCCCTGTCATTGTGTACTTGGTTTCCCAGAGTTTAAAAGGTTGGAAGTATAAAGCCATAAGTGTGGAAATCCAGGCTAGAAAACCAGTGTCCCAATGTTAATTTAAGTCGTTTTGAGAGGATTTTAGTAAACTCCTCCTCATCAGTCCAGATTAGTTGAACATACTTGTGGTATTTATTTTTTACAAATCCTAATGGACTTATGTCAACAATAATGAACTAACCCAATACAGCTGTTATTTGGACAGTATTCCTATTAGTTAATTACCTCTGGCTCAAAG
Source organism: Cabassous unicinctus (assembly GCA_029593785.1). NCBI lineage: Eukaryota > Metazoa > Chordata > Mammalia > Cingulata > Chlamyphoridae > Cabassous > Cabassous unicinctus. The sequence continues at coordinate 8,905 of JAQZBX010073134.1, read as the reverse complement.
GCAGCAATGCAAAGATTTTAAAATACAAAAGCCCAAAAATGAGTTTTAGAATCCTCCTGCTTTCTCCAATATCAAGGAACTCATCTTTCCTGTTCCACAGTTTATCTTGGCTATGCAGGAATTAATGTACTAAATTGGAAAAGCAGCAAAGTGAATGACCAGGACATTTTCCAAAACTAAGCTTAGGAGGTTTTGCTAATTTGCATATTGCTTTGGAATTTAGTGTCTGTTGATACCTCATACTCTTAAAGGAAAAATACAAGATAAACAATCATTAAGCATTTATCAAGAAGCTACTTTAGACACTAAACTGAAATAGGTACCAGAGCAAATGTAAAATATAAATTTGGTACTTTCCTCTAAAGGACATATTATACAAATGTATGTATTTTTAAAAACACATAAAAGAATTATATAACTATAAAACAACAATTCAAGAAAAGCCAACTGGAAAGCTATGAAATACAGGGAAGTAATAGGTAGGAGGCAACTAAGAAAAATAAACACATTGGGTAAACAAAACTTTCCCCTTTCCATGAGCCATTTCCTTAAGTGATCAATCAATCAGTCGATCATTTATACTTTAGGAAAGGTTGTGATCTTGGAATATAGAAGTTGATTTCCCCAGTATGCAGATGGACATATGATAGTAGATAATCTCTGGAAGAATAATTTCTACAGTGTTAAAATACAATATCCTCTTTATGAGAATAGGTGCAGGAAGCAGAAAATGTGGACTGAGGTTTTCTTGAGCCTAATGTATTTTGGTACAACATATTTTTAAGAAATGCAAATAACTTGTGAAGGGAAGATAACCAGTCAACTTTATATTCAAAAGATGGTTATAGAGAGAGCATTTTGTAATTTGACAACAGCAGCATAGTGCTTGGTATCTTCAGCTCTAGAATATTCTGGGCAACATATTTCAGACAGGTAAGTTAAAACTGGAGTTGTCTTATTAAAACTAGTTTTTCTGGATACTGTCCACACACAAAAAAAATAGGTGGTTCCTTCATGAAGGATAATAGAAACTAATTAAGAAAATTGAATGCTGTATAATTGCATAATTATCTGGGTAATAACTACTATTATAATTCACACACTATTTTATTATGGTAGATAACTCAAAATGAAGCCATATTTAAAACTTCTGTAATTTTAGCCATTTTAAAAAGAACATAGACAAGATACTAGAAATGGAACGTCCTTGTTCATTTTCCAAAAGTAAGACAATACAAGGCTTGTTTACAGTGCAGTTACTATGAGGTGACAGTCAATTATGTGTTAGTCAATAGGGCAAAATTCATTTCTGTCTCCAATTTTGCATTTAGAGATGAACTGTTTAAAACAGAAATGGTTTCTAACTCAAGAAACAAAGCAGTTTAGTGATGAAATTTTTCTCATACTTCTGAAAATGGGTGAATAGGTAAGTTGGATTATTCCATTCTTCATTACAGTATCTGGTTTATAAACTGACAACCCGACTTGATCAGCAATTTCCAGCATACCTGATTTTTTTAAAGGGACATTAAAGTTCTTTTCACTGGAAATGTTGAAATGTCATAATTGCAAATGTGTTATTTACAATTAAACATATAAAACCATTTCTGTGGGAAGGGCATTGTTATTTTTTAAATACCTGAGGTGACTATATTATACAAGTTTAAAAAACCATCCATTAAAAAAGACATTTCAAAACGCTTATGTAAATTAATGATTCATGACAACAAATGTGATTTTATTACTGCAAGGGAGTGCTTCTGAATGAACACTTGCTGTGACTAAACAGGTTGCTAAATATTTTACATGAATTATCACATATAATTCTCAAATATTCTCTTTATGCTATCTCTTAAAGGGAAAGGCTTAAAAACTGTACATCTTTTAAGTTGTCTGCATTTGAGTTCTTATATTGACTTAATTTTCTGAAATAAGCTAAGTTGTTTTTAGTGAACATCATAATACCTCAAATTACCTACCTCACATGAGATTTATGCTATGTTGAAATGCATACATCTTCTTGGAGGGAATTGTTTGAATATGTTGTATGTATATTTGAAGATATTATACTGTCCAAGAGTATCAAAATGCTTGTATATTAAAAATATTTAAGCATAACACATTAAAAATATTTTATTTTTCATTGTAACGATTTCCATTATGATTTTTAATATACTAGAATTCAACTGCAATACAGGTCAAATATATTATTGTAGAATAACCGACAACATACTTTTAAAACACAGAGACTATGGGAAAGTGTCTATTGATAACTGACTTCCAAATAAAATTTACAGAACAGCGTATTTATAAGAAAGTACCTACCTGTATTACAAGTGATTAAACATTTTATAAAGTTATCTTATAGGAAGACCATACACTGGATGCACAAGTATCAATGAAAAAAATCACGTACATTGTGACCACCTATTTATATAATACAACTTTAAATACATTTGCTATTTAGTTCATCTAAATTGCAAAGTTAGGCTACTGTGATTAACATGATTGATCACCACAAACACCACAGGTGATATTTTAAATCTATGTTGTGTCTTATTCATTTAGCATATACACTTTTGAATACAGGACTAAGATATATTCAATATGGCCCTTCAGACCAAATTAACATCAGTATGCAAGCCCCCTTAGTGAAACCATGGAGATAAACCAAAATTAATCATGAAATTAACTATATTTACATTCAAGTGTGTAGTAGTTTGGCACTGTTTATAATTTCCAAAAATAGTTATTGGATTATGTTTGTAAACTAGTCTGTAGGAGGTATCCCTTTAACTTATTAAATTATGATTAGGACTTTGATTGGGCCACATCAGTAGGATGTTGAGTCCCTGCCCCGTTGGTGGGCAAGAGACTCACAGAGAAAACTATACAGCAGAGAACGGAGGTGGGAGTTTTGAGCTGGAGCCTGGGAAGTGAACACACAGGAGGAAAAACACAGGACTAGAGATGGCTCCTTAGACACGGCAGAAGCCCCAGGGAGAGAGACAGAGCCATTTTCCTGATAGTCTACAGCTGGCCTTGTGGAAAGAGCACAGCAGCTGAGACCAGAGAGAAACAAAACCCCAGGAAGAGAGGAACCCAGGAAACCTGAACTCTTGGCAGACGACAGCAGCCATCTTGCCCCAACACATGGCAATAGATTTTGGTGAGGGAAGTAACTTATGCTTTATGGTCTGGTAACTGTAAGCTTCTACCCCAAATAAATACCCTTTATAAAAACCAACTGATTTCTGGTATTTTGCATCAGCACCCCTCTGGCAAAAACAAAGTACAAATGAAACTCCTCCTCACCTCCATGCTCATTGCAAATGGTCTGGAATTAATAGAAACCTGATGAATCTGAAATATGATAAGGTTAAGGATATCAGCAAAACCGAGCTTATCCTTTTTCAAATATCATCTTAGCTGAAAACTAAATATGGCCCAGAGCTTTACCTTTGAAATCAAATAATTGGTTCATGGAGATGTAGAAAAAAAAATTATCATGTATATGTGATATGTCTTAGAACAGAAATGCATATTAATTAGATTAAGTAGCATATTTATACACTTAAACAGCTAAATAAGATTGACAGGAAATTAAATGATGAATCAAGGAAGTTTCATAAAAGTAAATTTGAATGACAGATATAAATTATCTTTATATCCATTTGGACAAACTGTCTTTTAACCAAAGCAGTTGTAACTTGTATGTGACTTGTGAAATCAAAATACCTAACCACTGCTTCTAATGTCTTTCCATATTTTTTGAAACTCTCCACATTATAACAATTTAGCCATGAAACATGTCATCAAAACATAAGATTAGCTGATGGCTGGTGACTTAGATGATAAAGGTCACATGTAAAATTGGAAAGGATAAAATGACCAAGGAAAACTGTGAACTACAGGTGCAGTAAAATCAAACCTGTGTAAGGATTGCAGAAGGGCAGAAACAGATTTTGTTTTACAGTTTTATTCACAAGAAATAATTTAACTAAATTAAAGGTAAATATTTCCCTAAAGTTAGATTATATGTTTTTTTCTAGAGTGCCCCACAATATTTACCAACTTTTTAGCAGCCCTACACAGGCTGACATTTTGCTACAGAATAAATTTGAGTGAATTTCATCAATTGCACAGTGACACAGCTAATTATATAACATAACAATGTGTCAGTTAGGATTGGGTTCAGCTGCATGTAAGAACAAAGTTAAAATAATAGTGGCTGAAAGAAATTAGTTTAATTTTCTCTCCTATAAAATAAAGACTTCTTCAATCTTTCCAATCTACCACTTGCACTGTATCAAAATTATGATGTGAATATATGGGTAGCAATTATCCTGTCAAGTTACCTACATAAAAAGGTACTTTAAGTTGTTGATTTTTGTATATTTTTATTTACAAGTTTTATGAAGATGAAAATTTATTCTGTTGAGGATGGTTAAAACTTCTCTGTGGATAGGACCCAATCCGATAAACCATGAATCATACCAGATATCATTCCCTAGTTCTTCCTCACTAAGGCACTGATGATAACAGTCAGGGTGGCTGTGGAAATATTCTCTAGGTTGGTATTCTTGGGATCCTCTCTTCATGTGATCTATATACACATCAGGACCTTCAATTCTTTCCTCTAGGCCTTTGTACATCCTAGCCATTTGCTTATATATCTACTCTGTCATTAAGTTCTGGAGCTTGAAGCTTCTCTTGTGACTCTTGGATTGTTAATTCTACTCCACATACTTGCCCCAACTTGAACTCTGTTTCGCAAGCCTTTTTGGAAGAAGGATCCCTCAATTCCATGAACTGCATTCTCACTAGCTTCAATACTGAAAGATTTCAATCTTGTTTTAGCTGGATGAGAGCCTTCCTTTTTAGAATTTGAACAGAATATAGGTATGCTATTTGTGAAGTGCTTTGACAATTCAATTAAATAGAAGTAAATAGAATGAAACCAGCGTTTGGGCAAATGATAGGGTATCTGATGGCTGATTTTGTGATATCAACTGGAAATTTTATAGGTTTGGGGATAAGAGAATGTGTGAAGTCTGTGATTTGGGATCTTTGCCACATAAATGAATGTAGTTCCCTGGTTGCCTTTCCTAGGGCAATGACTAAATATCTGAAGGGGAGGAGCAGATATGGTCACTTTTTTCCTAATATTAAAGGAAAAAAAAAATGGGAACTAAAATAGTAAGCACATCAAGGATGTTTTGTAACAAATTTAAAAAGATAAAGTACATTCCAAAAAGTGTTGGGTCACTGCATGCCCAATATCACGTGAGTTACACCTGGTTTCAAGTGTACAAAATTTTTATTTTTTGAGATTTCTCTTATTCATGAGATTTCTCTAGAATCAGGAGGATTTTTTATTTCATTTGTCACTGTTTTCAGTAGAAATGTTCATTAATACTATGAAGAGTGAATTTCAGTCTTTAAGGAAATAGACATACCTTTTTAAATGCCTCTGAATTTGCTTTGTGAATTATACTATCAGTGTCAAATACTGTAAAGAGTATTACTGAAGAATGATTGATGAGCATGGATCTTTGATAACAATGCAAAGTGAATTGTGATAGGGTGAAAATGCCCCTCAAAAGATATCCAATTTCTTAATCCCTAGAGTCTATAAATGCTACCTCATAAAGCAAAGTCTTTACAGAAGTGATTAAGAATCTTTAGATGGGCCCTAAATGCTTCATACATATCCTTATGAGAGAGAGGCAGAATGAGATTTGGCTCACACAGAATAGAAGGGAAGGAGAAGACAGAGGCCCAGATCACAAGGATACAACCATGAGCCAAGGAATTCTGGCAGCCACAAGAGGCTGGGAATAGGCAAGGAAAAGATTCTCCCCCTCACATCCTCCAGAAGCATCAGGACCTGCCAACACCTTGATTTCAACCCAATGATACTGACTTCAGACTTCTGGTGCCCGTAACTATGAGATGATAATTTTATATTGTTTTCAGTCAGCAATTTTGTGGAAATTTGTTATAGCAACTACAGGATACAATAATTTTCCCTTTAAGACCCAATTTTTCCTTTCATTTAATGAGTATTACTTCATTCATTTTACTTGCACAACTAAGATTCTAGTCACAAATGATCTGGGGAAATTGAAAGCAAGATGACTTTTTGCAATCACTACATACTCAAGGACACTGTAAAGAGGTTATATGATCCATACCAGTGGTTCTTAACCTTTTTTGTTCCACGGACCCCTTCGCCAGTCAGGTAAAAACCACAAACCCCTTGCTAAGTCCACACTATACTGTGTATTATTTAATAAACATATCACACCCACACCAACACGTCCCCACAAGAATAATGTTTTTTTTTTGGAATTCCAATTCAAGCCCATGGACCCCTTGTTAAGAACCGGTGGTCTATACTATGTATCAGATAAACTACAAGGCACTGGATAAAATGAACAAGAGGAATGCAGGCATCTACTGAAACGATTGTACAGTTTATTGGAACAGAGTAACAAATAAAGCAATAAAAGTTTAACCATGTTATAATTCAATGGAGAATAACAATAAGAAGGACTATTTTAGGTTGGGTAGTTAGGTACAAACCTCATATATAGATAACATTTGAGGGAATGGCAATAATTCAGTTATATGATGAGTGAAAATAATAGTATAATTGTACTCTATTTGCAATAACATAGTGGCTGATAAAATCAGTTTAGAGGGTCATGACCAGTCTTTTAAAAATAAATAAAATAGAATAAAAAAACAGAGTTGCATACTATAGTAAGGATAATGAAAGAATCGTTTTGTGAAACATTCATTTCAGTCTTCCAAACACACACACAGACATACTTATGCTGGAACATATGAAATATCTTCCTTAATGTCAACTGTGATCACTAGCTTAAAAGACCATCTCCCAGGCAGAAGACTCAGTAGTTGAATATGTCCTGAGGAAATAAAGTATTTAAAATATCCAAGAAATTATTCTCATCAAGCCTCACCTTAGTGAGGGCTGGGGCTGGGGTGGGGCACAGGTGTATGGAGGAAGCAGTTGGACATGAGGATGGTGTGCTCTGAATGGCCTGATTAATCCATGGTATATAGATCATGGTAATAAGTTTGTGTTTTATTCTAGAGCAGTGGGAAGCCACTGGAAGGTATTAAAAGATCTGCTTTCCATTTACAAGTTGTCACTCAGTTGTGTGAAAAATAGATTTGAGGAGAGAAGTATAGAAGCAGGGATGCTGTTTAGCAAGGTATGGTCGTGATAGGCAAAGCGACAATGGTTTGCATGCAAGTGGCTGCAAGTGGCTGTAATGGTGAGTAGACTATTGGAAAGAAACTGAAATATGTGCACCACAATCATGCAATAATATAACATTTTATCTAATTTGTCATTGGTTTCCTTTTTCTCCCATATTTTATGTCTGGATAGCAAAAGGATTGGCATAAGATAACTTCATTTAATTAAATGTATTTTATTTTCTGTACTCAATATGGCCTAAATTTCCCACTTGCCCTCCTTCTATTCCTTCAATTTTCTTTTGCACATTTCTGACAAAAAGAGGGAAGCATTCATAATTTAGGGAAAAATAAAATAAAGCCTGTTTCCCCTCTAAAGAGCACCATGAAATGTTTTGTTTCAGCATTTCGCCTGACTACAACTGTCAACTTTAGTCAGCAGTCAACTAGCTAGTTGTTGTCAGGACTAGTGGTGCCCCTAGAGTTACATCACTCAACTTTCACATCCCTGTACTCAAGAAACACAAAAGGCTAATGATGGAACGTTCTTTGTTAATAGTTTTTTATTTAATTTTCCATTTGAACATGTTTTCTAATTTTTCCTAAGTAGAGCAGGTATAACCCTCTCTAGACATGTAAGGAATCAGAAGTGGGGTGGAGCTCTGAGTTGACTAACACCAGTTTGTAATGTATTCCAGTGATCTTACAGAGTTAATTTTGTCTCTTAATCCTATTCTGCCCTACGTGCAAGAACAATGGACAGAGAAAATTATCAGGAAAATTTTACATGTACATATTCACTCACATTCCCTCTGCCCATTCTGAGTCACCTCTTCTTTGGGTCATATATAAAGGAGTCTATGGGCAGTGGCACTTCATTTATTGAGGACCAGTTCTTTCCTCTTTGGGTATACTCAGTCTAGTCAATCAGCAGTTCTACACAGATCCTTAGATGCTCTGATAGGAGAGTGCCAGCCTAATGTTTTACCACAGAGTGCTACTATTTTCTTCCTCTTTTATTAAGGGAAGCTAATTTGGCAAAGCTGCAGGTGTGCCTTTACATTTCGAAAACAGAAGTATTTTTGTGCATGAATTTATCACCTCTGTGCATAGGTGCTCTATCTGGGTATTTCCCAAACATAGCTGCTATTCAGAATAGCTTTAGCTTTCACTGGAGCAAATAAGCCCTTTAGTCTAGAGCTTTTTCCCTCTGAACACTGCTATCCTTTTAAGTGTTTACTAGTATAATTTTACAAGGTTAATGGGCAGATAAAAGTTTGAAGGATTGTAGCACAGGCACAAAGTATTAGAACTCCAGACATTGTAAATATCTTAGAATAATTTAGAGATTAAAAAAAAAAAATCACAGCTATGACTCAGTCTACTACCAGTGTAATTCAGTCAAAATCACCACCTGAATATGTGCTGAAATAGGCATATCTGAGCTTTTCACAGAGAGATGATCTAAGGACTATCCTAAACTTTAATATAATACAAGGATATACTTTGCCTTAATGAAAGAAAAGTCACTACATATATAACTGTGGCCAAATGGGCATCTCATTGTATAGTTCAAGAAATGCAAGCTATTACAATTTAATACATAAAAATCCATTCCCCTTAGCTGTAAGGTACTACAAATTCTTAATCCACATCCATTAATTAAAAAAAAAAA
>JAQZBX010073133.1:0-14961 GCA_029593785.1 Cabassous unicinctus | reverse complement strand
CCCCGAGGCTAAAGAAAACCACCATTGGGACTGGGATGTTTGACAGCACAAGGTAATTACTGAGCATGCCTGGAAGAAGTCAGTTACCTTGAATTAACAAGACATTGACAGGCAAGATGCTAAGAGTCCAAGGAAGTGGGAGGAGTAAAAGTAAAGAATTTTCTGAACAGCCATGTAGGGGCTGAGAACTTGGGAAATGAGGAAGGCAGAAGGGAAGGAGCAGAGAAAGCAGGAAGGAATGAGAAAAAGAGCTGAAAAGGGGGTGGGGGGAGGACCAGGGAAGCTCAGGGATTAAAAACTATGCAATTGGGAAAAAATGAAATCAGGGCAGAGAGGAACTAAATAAGGGGTATCCAAGATGAGCATTAAGTCAACTGAAAATGGAAAAAAAACGCTAAGGAAACAAAACCATACAAATCCAACAAGAAGGATGAACTGGGTTGAACTTTTGAGGATAACAGACAGGAAAAGTCTGAAGTAAGAGAAGTTCTAGCAAGAACTATAGAACCAAGAAAGCAAGGAAAAAGCTCAAAGAACTCGAGGGCAGGTAGAGGCCAGTTTAAGAACTCATCAGAGATCCGAAGAGAAGGTACACAAGAGCAGAGAAAGGCTGCATTCTGTGTTAGGACTGAAGAAACCCTGGGCAAAGCAATGGAAGCAAAGAGCACCTACAGAGACTCAATGAAAGAGAGACAAACAAAAACTGAAAGCCAAGAAACCAGAAAAAGGAGATGAAAAGCCAGCCAGTAGAGCCAGTGGCATAAAGAGCCAAGAAGCTGGAAAAGGGGGAAGATTACCAAATAATGGGGGCACAGAGAGCTATGGAACTGGACAGCAGGAAGAGAGCTAAAGGAAGGCAGAGGGCCAGAACTGATGACAGCATGCTGCCAGGAGCTCCACAGATGCTGGCAATTCTAACCTTGGCATGGCCGTGCTTGCCAGTCTTAGAAGTAGACATCTCGACGATCTTACATGGCCGGCCTTTGAGCACCACAAAGCCATTCTTACGTAACGCTGAGCACTGCATTGGGAAGGTGGCTGAGGCACCTGCATCTCCTGTCTCGAAGTCCAAATCATCTGCCATTTTAAGAGGCTTCAATTCCAACTGGAGTAAAAAAAAAAGTCAGTGAGGATGGAGAATAACAGCACATCCTATCTATCCCCCTCCTCTCTGGATACACTGCTTCATTTCCCCCACCCCTTTATTGCCTTACCTACCTAAAATAAGGTTGAAGTTCCTGGATCACAAATATCTAAGAACTGTTGTCTACATGGAGGGAAGCCATAGCTGGATCTCCCCCAAAAGGAAAGCTGAAGTGGTGCTTGGGATAGAAAAGCTCCAGGGAGTTGGGATACCAAATCTCATGAACGGAGAAAGGTCTAATTCCTGGGGGAGGACTCAGGTCTTTCTTGCCACTGAAACCACCCACCCCTCTCCCTACACATTAAATAACCAGGGCTATAATTAGGTGAAGAGCTATGAGCCAGCAAAAGGGCGGGGCTAATGTTGGGGGGCGGGGTAGGGTGGAGACTGAAGGACAAGGCCCCACCCGCCTCTGTTACCCCCCCTCCCATCCACATAAGAGCCAGTCACTGGTACAGGAAACCACAATGCCTCTTTGGGGGATTCCCGCCTCCCCAACATGCATTTACAGATGCAGACGACCGGGAGAAAGGAAAGTTATTTCCTAACTGATTCTCCTGCCAAACACCTCGATCTGGGTTCCCGAAAGGAACCCAGACACCCAGCCTCTCAAAGGCCCTCCCACTTTTCCCAGGATGCATCGGTTCTGTCGGCTTTTCAGGCTCGGCCTGTACAGTCAAGAGAAAGTGGAGGAGTGGGGGGTGAATGACAATAAAATGAAAGGAAAAGATTGGTAGTAGTGAGTAGTAGAAATTATACTAGGCTGGTAGTTAAGAACTTGTAAAACCTAGAACTCCCCAATCAGGCACAACGGGGAAGACAGTGACAAGGTGAAGAGCCTATATAAAGGTGGGTAGCACAGCCACCGGAGACTTTGAGGCGCTGTCGACACAGGCGGCGAATTATTGGGCTCTCATCCAATCGCCCTCAGTTTCCCCATTTCTTCAGCCTCCCAGCTCGCATGAGCGCCACTTACACCTGGCTGGTGGCCTCACTTCACATGAGGACTGGGAGTAAAGCCTCCAGGGGCCCATGAGATGGGGGAACACTACCATATGCCGGCAGCGGGCCCTCAGGGGCGGTGAGGACCCGAGCCTTGGACTCTCACTCCCCGAAATTCCAGGCTCCTTCAGGTGCCCGCGAGGCCCAGCCCTCGTCGTGCCGGGGGTTGCCGGCTCGCTCCCGCCCACCATGTGGCCGCCCAGGGCTTCCGGTGGCCCGGACCTGGGGGGAGGGGAGGGGTCCCTGGGCTGCCATGCGGACCCGGTCCACGTTCGGCCATGCGGCCTACGACCCCGAGGGCAGGCTCCCGGGGGGGCACTTCCGGTGCCGCGGTCGCCCCCTCCTCAAAGGCCGTGCCAGGGCCGGGACCAAGCCGTTTCCCCTCCCCCCCGCCGGCCGCCAGCCCCCCCACAAACCCTATCACCGAGCCGCCCCCTCCCCCACCTCACGTGGCCGCGCGGCGCCCGGTTCCCAACGGTCCAGGTACCCCTGCCCCGGTGGGCCGATCCGGCCCCCGGCCCTTGCCCCGGCGTGGCCGCCCGGCGGCCTCTCCCGCGTGGCGGCCTCGCGGCTCGCCGTCCCCCGCCCTGCGTCGCTCCAACGTCACCCGGCCGGCCCCAACCGCCATCCCGCGCGCCAACTGGGGAGCGCGCCCGCGCCGCTCCGCACCTCGCGCCGCTCCACGACGGAACCCCGTGCGGCGGTGGCCGCCGCTCCCCTCTGCCCCCTCCCCAACCCCCGCGCAGTTCCATCTCTCCTCCCAGGCCCAAGCCAAGATTCCGCGCACGCGCGCCCTGCCCGCTCTCACCTCGCGCGAACGCACTGACTCGACCCCGTCAGCTCGCCACGAGCCCAACTGCTGCCTCGGAGTCCGCTGCCGCCGCCGCCGCCGCCTCTACCGCCGCCGCCGCTGCTGCACACGGGTCTTAGTACGCAGGCGCCGACTCCCCACTGACCAACCAAGCAGCCCTATGACAGCCGCGCAAGCGTGCTATCTATCTCCTCCGCCCTCCACCCCCGCACTGCGCAAGCGCACAGACCCTCCCCGATCTCCACCCTCCCTCCCACCTACCCATCCAATGACGCGCAGACGTGAGCCCGCCCCTCACAAATTCGGAGCGCTTCCAACCAGTCAGCAACGCGCATGCGCAACCGGTGTTTTAATCCCTTGATCCTCCTCTTCCCTCCTCCGGATAGACCACTAGCCCTACCGGAGAGGCCTTGCGCCTGCGCAGCAAGGAGCCCTGCACTCCACACCCTCTGAAGGAAACGCCTCGGTTTCAGAGCGCATGCGTGTTCGGTATCCTAAACGCCCCTTCCACCTCAGACGTCGCCTGTACGCCAAACGTTGAAAAGACCACGCCACAGTATTGCTGGTCTCTTCTAGAACGCATGCGTCTTAGGGAACGTCCCACCTCAGCTTTAACGGGACTTAAACGAATCACACGTTTCAGAAAACTTGTACTGTGGGGTGGGCCCCTTGTCTGGAAACCGGCATCTTCCAGTTCCACACATGCGCAAGAGCTTTCTTTCCGCTCCGTTCCTGGTAGCGCGGTAGTGTGGTCGGGTTACCGCCCATCTCGGCTTCACTCTAAACTGTACGCCCCTACTCTGCCATAGAGTTTCACCCGGACAGATAGAGCGGCCCTGTCTCGGCCACCATCTTGTTTAAGCCTCTCGGCTCGTTTTGGTCCCTATGGCTTCGATAGAGCCCGTTCCGCTTCTGAATCCTAAATAAAGAGACTTACTTAGCATTTCTTTTCGTTCCCAGCTGCGCTCTGCGGTCTTCAAAAGAACTGTCTACAGGCACCCTTAGAAAAGATTTTAAAGAGTGGTATGTTAAAATCCACTGACATTCTAAATCAGAGAAGATGACCATGAAACTGGAAATTAAGCTATCTCCCAGAGTTTATTTCCCTGACCCTCGTTCTAGGGAAGAAAGCTTCTTTTCCTTAAACTTAGTATTATTCCCGAACCTCCAGTTCCTAGGTTTCCAGCATTACTTTCACGCCTGCTTTATTCCATTTAGCAAGGTGGACAGCAGAACTATGGAACAAAATAAGTGACGAAAGATCTGAATTTGGAATCCAAAACCCTGAGTCTGGTTCTTGCTTTCTGTGTGACTTTGATTTTTCTGCTTTAGATTTCTCTCCATAAAATTAGAGTACTAACGATGTCAGACTTTCTTAATCACCATAATGTTAAGAAGTCTGCAAGATGTATGTGAATTGCAAACACTAGCTTGAAATCTACATTTGCGTTGCACGTTGCACTATCACCCCCAGCTCCTTCCATTTAATCTTCTGAAATCCCTTTCTGAAATTTCCTTTGTAAATAACTTCATGGGTACATTGTTTAAAAGTCTAATTCCTGCTCTTTGCAAAGATGCACTGTCCATATGACCCAGCAATGTCACTCCTAGGTATACACCCAAGGGAAATGAAAACATGTCCACACAAAAACTTGTACGTGAATGTTCATAGCAGCATTATTCATAATAGCTAAAAGATGGAAGCAACCCAAGTGTCCATGAACAGATGAATGGGAAAACAAAATGTAGTTCATACATACAAGACAATATTATTGAGCTGTAAAAAGGAACAAAGTTCTGATTCATGCAACAACATAGATGAAACTTGAAGACATCATATTAAATAAGCCAAACACAAAAAGACAGATAATATAAGATTTCGCTTATGTGAAATACCTAAAACACACAAATTCATAGAGATAGATGGCAGAACAGGTTAAAATGTTATTGCTTACCCAGTACAGAATTTGTTAAGAGGTGATGAAAAATTGGGGTAATGGATGTTAGTGATGGTAGCACAGTATTGTGGATGTAATTAATACAACTGAACAGTACACTTGAAAGTGGTTAAAATGGGAAATTTTGAGTTAAAACTTTTTTTTTTTTTTTAACGGAGTTAGACTGGAAGCAGGAGACCAGGGAAGAGTCTTTGACAGTAACCTAAGTGAGGAAGAATGAAGGCCTGGATCAGGGCAGTGGTGGTGAAGTGGGAGGAAGAGATGAGTACCAGAAACACTTTGGAGATCTAATTGATGAAACTTGGTATTTAACTGAATAAGGGTGAAGAGGTCAAATGGATAGTCAAAAATGCCTTAAGTCTATATGTTTGGGGGACATATTATATTAATCAAGCCATTTCTGAAAAGAAATGTTGTAATGCAGTAGTCAGGAAATTCTCTTAAGATTCTGGGATTCTGAGATTTTTGGGAAGCCTTCTCAGAGTTGGATAGGGTGTGCATGCTAGTCTCACAGCAAAGCTAGACTTGGGCCGGTGGGGTTGGGCCAAGCTTGTTGTTTGCTGTACCTCACCTCCCTCACCTCAAAGCAAAAAGCCTCCAGTCATATCAAGAGTAATGTTTTTGCACTATTATAAAGATTCTGGCTTGGGGTACATGGAAAAGTTGTGGTAACGGATGGTGGTGATGGCATTGTGAATATAATTAACATCACTGAATTGCATACTTGAAAGTGGTTAAAATGGGGAATGTTATGTTGCATATGTTACTAGGATAATATTTTTAAAGAATCTTTCAATTTTTTATTATAAAAGTACAAGTCCATTATGAAAACATTTTGGAAAATATAGAAAATAATAACAAAAATTTAGCCATAAACTCAACACCTAGAGGAAGCTGCTATTAATGTTTTACCATATTTTTTTTCCACTTTTTTTCTATGCCTTTTTGGAAAAAATACATCTGAGACCATACTAAACATATTTTGTGTTGTATGTGAGGGTAAATTAAGTCAGCTGCTGGAAGGAACTTCTAGGTGTAAAGAAAACAGGCAAGGGGTAGGATAGGATGGGGTGGGGAGTTCTCTGGTACAAACATTTTACAGTGAGAATTTGTCCTTATCACGGAGCCTGGGCAAAGACTGTTCTTCCTTCTACCCTCAAGGACTTGCATAAAAGTCAAACACACTGAAATAGCCTTGAGAATGGGCAAACAGGTAATCCTTTTGGGGGGGTAGGGGTGGTGGTGGTCCTAGACCTGCTGTCTCAGCTCCTAGCTGCTATGATTATAGCAGAAACCTTGTCTGCATTCAATGACTTGTTCATTCAATTAATATTTACTGAGAGTCTATTAAGTGCTAGCTACTTAGGACACAAGAGTGGTGAGCTTAGCAAGCACAGTCCCTGCCCACAGGTGGGAGGGGGAGATAATCAGATGATAAAAAGAAATAATTTTGGTCTGTGGTGAGAGGCTGCTGTGTCTAGCATCTTGGTATGAGAGTGGTGGTGGCCTGGAGGAAAACCCTACCCCCAAATCTCCCCACTTCCATTCCACAGACCTTGCTGAACTTGGCTCTCTCCCCTGCTGAGAGAAGAGGTGGATGCTAGGGAGGGAGTCAGAAAGTGTCTCAGAAACTGGCCCAAGTGAGTAGGAAATAGGGCTGGGAACGCAACATAGACCCAGCTTCTAGGGGGAGGAGCCTCAACGGACCAATCAGCAAGTGACTGTGGAGTGTTCACTGTGATCATTCATTTGCTCCTTCATTCATCCTCCAGGTGGTAATTGAGGCTTGCTCTGTGCCAGGCCACTGCAGGGCAGAGTGATAGGGCCCACTGCAGGGAGTGTGGGGGTGAGGGAGCACCAAGATGGACAGACACGGCCTGGAAGCATGGAAGGTCCTCTGTCAGGGGGCCACCCCAGAGCTGAGGAACCTGAAGGAGGACTGCCCTTCAGCAAGGTGAGGGAGGGTCTGGGCATTCTGTGGAGGATGGATAAAGAAACATCTATCCTATTTGACTAGTGTAACCCCATGAAAAGAATAGCTCAGGTGTAAGAGAGGAGATGAGAGGCAGATGAAACCTGCATTTAGAGAGGAAAAATCCAAAGGGCTGGGCAGACTGAGGCTTCAACGACTGGGCCAGATTCAGGGTCTGGCTGCAATCCTCTCCAGCCCCAGCTGATGCCTCGTATTCACACGCAGGGTGCCTTGGCTGCCTCCTGGGGCCCAGGTCCTGGCACCTGCCCACAATTACTGGGTCACACCTAATCCCATTCCTGTCTGCTCCCTCTTCACCTGGCCAACTCCTATGTGCCTTTCAGACCTGGGATGTGGCTTCACCTTCACCTGCACACCCTCCCTGACACTCCCAGGCTGACTTGGATAGCATCCTCTCTCCTCACAGCCCTCATGTTCACCTCTACTCAGCACTGTCCTACAGACACACTTGTCTGCCCCTCTGCCAGGCCAGGAGTTCCATGAGGGCCAGAGTCTTTGCATCCCCAGCACCCACCACAGAGCCTGACACATGGTCGGCCCTGAATGCTTATTGAATGAATGAATGAATGAATGGGAGGACAACCTTAGCAGGAGAAACTACTAGATGCTTGGAGGGAATCAAGAAGGAAGAGTATTGTAAACAGTGAAATGTGAATTTGAAGTTACCAGTTAAAGGATACACATAGACATGCTTCAGGGGCCACCCCTTCCTTGGCCAGACCAAAGGCCCGAGACTTCATGCCCTTCCTCCTGTGCTACCTCCCTCTCTTCTTCAGGATGCTTGGTCCAGCCTAGATAACCTGATACTTCTTGGCACTGGTGCTTTCAATTTGCCTTCTGAAGTAAAAAGGGGGCTGGACAGCCCAGAGATAAGTGGACCTCACCAAATCCTAGTCTCCACAAAGGGGAAACCAACCTTAGAGATGAACTTGGACAAGAAAGAGAATTCCCTCTGCAGGAAGCCCAAGCCTCCTGGCTATTTAGAGAGGAGGGAATCTCTCCTCCTGGCAACCTGGAAGGGAGAGGTATGCCAACGCAGCCATGCACGGGACAGAGCAGTCCATCTCAGAGGGTACCTCGACTCCTCAGACTGAGCTGGGAATGTTGGAGTTTGATCTGTGAGGCTCCAAAGATCTGCCTGTCCAGAGAGACATCCCCCCACCCTCACTGCCTGCCAGAGCCTGCCCAAATCTGTCCTCTGGAATGATTCAGCTCAACCAAGAAGAGCCCAGCAAAGGGCTTTAGACAGTCATTCAGGAGCCACTCAATTTAGGACAGGTTTTGGCCTAGATTCTAGGCCTGCCTGAATTAGGCTCCAACCTGTCCATCCCAGCTGTTTCCCTACATAGAAGCCCTGAAGGCCTCCTGTACTTCCCAAATACATTCACATCTTCCCCACTTCTGGGCCCCTCTCTTTTATTTAAACCTGGCTGCACTTAGCCTCATTGGGACTCAATTTCCTCATCTATAAGAATAGAGAAAGACTGACTTGATAGAGCGCTCAACCCAAAACTAGGGCTCTAAGTAGTTAAAATGGGAAATGTTATATTGTATATATGTTACCACAATAAAATGATTGATATATCCATACATATATACCTATATACCGTCAGCGCTCATGATTCCAAACATCTAACTCCAGCCCTGACTTTTCTCCTGAGCTACAGACTCATACACCCAACTGCCTGCTTGAGTTCTCCACTCGGATGTTTCAAGCCCCAAACCAAACTCCTGGTTATGATCTTCCTCTAGGGTTTCTCATTGAAATAAAGAGTATCATCATCCAGCCAAGTTTGCTTGAGCTAAAAATCTAGGTTCCTTGCTACCATCTCTCTCATCCCCACATCCTGTCCACCACCCTATTTCCAAAACCTACTTCAAATCGGTCTTCTCTCCAGGCTCACTACCACCACACTAATCCAAGCCCCCATGACCTCTGACTCTCTCCACCTTATTCTCCACTCAGCAGTCAAGTGATTTGTTTTAAAAACATTAATCAGACACATCACTTGCTCTCCTTTTAAAACCCTTCAAAGACTTCCCATCACTCTTTGAATAAAATCCAGAGGCCCAGGTTTTAGTTGATCTGGCCCTGCCTAACTCAGTAATCTCATCTCTCTCCACAATCCTCTCTAGATGCCAAGCACACTGAGCTTTTCCTTCCAATAGTGCAAATCTTCTACCTCAGGCCTCTGCACTAGCCGTTTCATGTGCCTGGAACTCTCTTTCTTCATCACTTTATTTGGCTGCCTTCTTCTCCTCCTTCAAATGATAGTATAAATAGACCACTTCTTAGGAGCATCCTCCTGTCAACCTAATTCTAAATTATCCTCCCATACCCCTGACTCTCTACCACATTTCACTGTCTCCTTTGCTGGAATGTGAGTTTTGTGAGGGCAGGGATCTTGCTTGTGTGTCTTAGCCACTCCTATATCCCCAGCACCTGCTATAGCACCTGGCATACAGTGAGTGGTTAATAAATGTTTGTTGAATAAATAAATGAATATACATATGTTACTGTATCTGAACTATTTTTAGAAGAAGAGTCACAGAATTAAACAATTTACATCAGTGACAAGCACTGTATCATTTCAGTTACTGGTGCCCTGGCCTTCCTTATCAGACAGAGAAAGGTACTCAATAAATACTGTTGAAAGAGGCAATCACTGGAACTTTGAGAACAGAAGATTTAGTAGGAAGAAAGTTGATATTTAAAGAGATGGTTGTATAACAGGGTTGTCTACTAGAACTTTCTGTCATGACAGAAATGTTCTATATCTGTGCTAATATGGTATCCATTAGCCACATGTGGCTGTTGAGCCTTTGAAAAGAGGTTAGTGTGGTTGAGGAACTGAATTTTTTATTAATTTAATTTTTTTTTAGGCGGTACCAGGGATTGAATCCAGGGCCTTGTACATGGGAAGCAAGTGCTCAACCACTGAGCTATATCCACTCCCCATTGGTAGTTGGTTTTTTAAAAATTTGTTTTGTTTTTAGGAGGTACCGGGGATCAAACCTGGGACCTCATACATGGGAAGTAGGTGCTCAACCACTTGAGTTACATCCACTCCCCTTAATGGAATTTTAATTAAACGTAAATAGCCATATGCAGCTAGTGGAGAGTGCAAAGCAGAGTCAGGGAGACCAGTCAGGAGGCAGTGCTTGGTGTCTGGATGGGTTGGGTGGCAAAGGGAAGAGAGAAGTCTGGATCTTGGGCTTTTAGAGCTAAGAGGTTTGGATTTTACCTGCAAATCTTCAATGGGAAAGCACTGACAGGTTTTCAGCACAAGAGAGCATTTCATTCATTCATACATCCATTTGTTCATAAGTTTCCTTAAATAATTATTTTTTTCTATTTTAACCCCTTACCCCATTTCCATCCCTTCCCCTACCTAGCTAATTACCTTGTATATCATTTATTTTTATATATTCTGATGAGATACGATTTGTTGCTTGTGGGAATGGGTCTTTTTAAACAAATGGTATTGTTATACATATTTAATTGAGTTTCTTACCTTTTTTCTCTAGGCACTATGTTTTTAAGATCCATCCATGTTGCCATAATCCATTGCATCTAATTGCTGCATAATACTCCATGGTGTTCAGCCACCACATCATATCCATCATGCTCCAGCAATGGATGTCCAGGTTGCCTCCAACTTTCCATCTTCAGATCCTCACACATGTCCCCTTACAGTCCTGTAAAAGAATCTCTTTGGGTCATGTGCTCAGAAGATGAATTACTGGGTTACAGGAAATGCATATATTTAATGCGCCTGAGTATTGCCAGAAAAAGAATGCATTTTAGAAAGATCTTTCTAGTGTCCTTCATTCCTTCAGCCAAATATTTACTGAACACCTACCAGGTGCAAGGCACAGTTTTAGATGCTGGGTGTACAGTAGTGAACAAGGCAGATTATGAGCTCTTAAACCGATGAACAAGAAAATATCAGACACTGATAAATACTCTAGTGAAAACAGAGCAGGGGGAAGCAGATGTGGCTCAGTTGGTTGGGCTCCCGTTTACCATATGGGAGGCCCTGGTTTGATTCCCAGGGCCTCCTGGTAAAGGCAAGCCGCCTGCGTGGTGCGGTGAGCTGGCGCAACAAGATCACGCAACAAAGGGAGAGAAGCAAACACAGAAAAATGCACAGCAAATGGACACAGCAAGCACAAGCAGCAAGGTAGGGATAAATAAATAAAATAAAAATAAATCTTTAAAAAAAAAACAAAAAACAGAGCAGGGCGCTAGGACAGAATGACTGGTGGCTATTTTGTTTTGAGGTACCTCAAGGAAAATGAATTGGAGGGGGACAGAACCAGAGATGGGGAGATGAGGTAGGCAGGAGGCTGTTGTGGCATTGCAGGTGAGAGGTGCTGATGGTGTGAACCAGGCAGGGGCAGTGGGATGGAAGGAAATAAATGAAGGGGAAGATGTAGACCTGACAGGCCCAAGAGACAGTCAGATACAGGAGGTGAGGGAAGATTCAAGGTCTCTGCATCCAGAGATGCGGGTGCCCTTTACCAAGGCAGGGGACCCTGGAGACATTCAGTTGGCAGGTGGCCACCACGGGTGTGGAGCTCGGGAGGGTAGCCTGGGCTGAAGAAGTAGATTCGGGAGTCATCTGTGTTTGGGTCGTATCTGAAGCAGGGGGAGTGGATGGGTTCCCCAAGGGAGAGGTTAGAGAGTCAGGAGAATAGAGGGCTGAGGCCAGATCCTGCAGACCCTAACTTTCAGGAAGAGGCAGGCGAAAGGTCGAGCGAACCATGAAGAAGTCTGAGAAGGAAATGGTCTCTGGTTACCTCTGCCACATAAGCAGAGGAGAAGGAACAAAGGTAAAAATCTGTCCCTTGAAGTAGGTAGTATGGCAGATGGCAGCCCCTCTTCTGAAAGCCGGGACCAAGGCAAGCAGCAGAGCCTGGGTAATGACAGACAGTATTTTTTTTAAAAGGAGGTACCGGGAAGCAGGCACTCAACCACTTGAGCTATGTCTACTCCTGGACAGATAGTCTTTTAAGAAATGTAGAGAGAGGACTTCCGGGAAGATGGTGGACTAGTAAGACACGGAAATCTCTTCTCCAGAAAAATAATTAGAAGACAGGCTGAAACAGCCCTGAAAAAGATCATCTAGGGTTTAGGACAGCAGGTGAAGGCTGCACACCACCCAGGGGAGAGAGGGACAAAAGAGGGAAATCGTGACGACAGAACCGTGAGTTGGAACCAGCAGTGACTGCTGCTGCCGGCACCATCCCCCACACTAAAGACTCTTCAGAATTCTTGGGCATCTGGGCCTGCAACTACAAACAAAGGGGGCTCCAGGGATCTACCACCCCAGGAAAGGAGGGAGAGAGGGAAACAGCCTAAGGCTGACTCAGGTTCTGACCCACAAATTTGGGCTTCGGTGCCCCACCAGCCCTTCCAGGCCAGGTGGGACCACACAGTGGTTTGCCCTGGGAGCTGGCAAAGGACTGGAGAAATCCAACCCTCACAATCGCCTTCTCTTCTAGCCTGGAATAATTGTTGAGGATTCCACAGGAGAGGCGAGAGAGAGCCTGGGGCTGACTCGGCTTTTGACTGGCAGGTTTGGTCTGCTGTGTCCCAAAAGCCCTTCCAGCCCAGGTGGGGCTGAGCCATTGTTTGCCTTGGAGCCTGCAAGGGGCTAAAGATATACAAACCTCCCAATCTCCTCCTCTACAAACAGGGAGTGATTGTTGAGGACTCAGAGGGGAGTGGAAATATTTCCTAGCTGGGAAAAGGGAGGGGGCTGCCAGAGAAGACTGGAGAACTGTCTCAGAAAGTTTGAATTACAAGGCTCTTAGCCCCCAGACAGGAAGCTCTATCACATTGATCTGGTCTGGGTTGCAACAAATACACTCTGACCAGGCATTGAATTGAGAACTGCCAAAGAGCGCCATCTCCTGGCAGATCAAGGAAGTGCACATAAGAAAATAAAAAATAAGTAGGAGAGGCATTTCCTGGCCTCTGTAGCCTCCCTGCCCAATGCCCTAGGAAGCAACTCTACAACCAATTGCTGGGTCCAGTGCCCAGTTATGAGCAATCAGCAGGACAATCATAACAATCCAGGTCAAGCCAAAAATCAAAGAGCTGTGGTAACGCACAGCCTCCTGCCACTAAATCCCTATAAAAGAGAAAGAGATTGAGCATCTGAGTAAACTACATCCTAACCAGATGCCTAAACACCAGCAAAAAGTTATGAGCCACACTAAGAAAATAGAAGACATGGCCCAAGAAAAGGAATACATCAAAGTCCCAGAAGAGATGCAGAATTTGAGAGAACTAATCAGCAAGATGAGCACAAATTTCCAAAATCAAATTAATGAGGTGAAAGACAATATAGTTAAAGAGATAAATGACATCAAGAAGACATTGAGTGAACGCAAAGAAGAATTTGAAATCCTGAACAGAAAAGTAACAGAGCTCATGGGAATGAAAGACACAATAGGTGAGGTCAAAAACACATTTGAGGCATACAACAGCAGACTCGAAATGATAAAGAAAGAATAAGTGATACCGAAGACAGAGCAGCTAAAATTGAAGAGAGAAAAGAAGAGAGAGAGAAAAGAATGGAAAAAATTGAGCAGGGGCTCAGAGAGTTGAATGACAACACAAAACACAACAACATACGTGTCAGGGGAGTTCCAGAAGGGGAAGAGAAGGGAAAAGGGGCAGAAAGAGTATTTGAGGAAAGAATAGCTGAAAATTTCCCAACTCTCACGAAAGAAATGAACTTATATGTCCAAGAAGCACACCGTATCCCAATGAGGATAAATCCAAATAGAGCTACGCCAAGACACATACCACTCAGAATGTCAAATGTCAAAGATAAAGAGAAAATTATCAGAGCACCAAGAGAGAAGCAAACGATCCCATACAAGGGACGTCCAGTAAGACTTAGAGCAGATTTCTCTTCAGAAACCATGGAGGCGAGAAGACAGTGGTATATGCTTAGAAAACTGAAAAAGAAAAACTGCCAGCCGAGAATTCTTTATCCAGCAAAACTGTCCTTCAAATATGAAGGTGACTATAAAATATTCACAAACAAACAGAAACTAAGAGAGTTTGCAAAAAAGAATCCAACTTTGCAGGAAATATTAAAGGAAGCCTTAGAACCTGAAAGAAAAAGACAGGAGAGAGAGGCTTGGAGGAGAGTATAGGAGAAAGAAAAGCAGAAAGGATAACCAAAAGAGTAAAAAGAGAGAAAAAAACAAGATGACATATGAAAACCAAAGAATAAAATGGAGGAAGTAAATAGTGCATTTACAATAATATCATTGAATGTGAATGGATTAAACTCACCAATCAAAAGATACAGGCTGACAGAATGGATAAAAAACCATGAGTCAACCGTATGCTGCTTACAAGAAACTCACCTTAGACCCAGGGATACAAACTGGCTGAAAGTGAAAGGTTGGAAAAAGATACTCCACGTGAATAGTAATCAGAAAAGAGCAGGGATAGCTATACTAATATCAGACAAAACAGACTTTAAGTGCAAAAAAGTTATAAGAGATATAGAAGGCCATTATATATTAATAAAAGGGATGATCCACCAGGAAGATACAACAGTCATAAATATCTACGCACCTAACCAGGGTGCCCCAAAATATATGAGACAAACTCTGGCAAAACTGAAGGGAGAAATAGACATTTCTACAATAATTGTCGGAGACTTCAACACCCCACTCACATCATTAGATAGAACAACTAGACAGAAGATCAACAAGGAAACAGAGAATTTGAACAATATGATAAACAAGTTAGACCTAACAGGCATCTACAGAACACTGCATCCAAACTCAGCGGGTTATACATTCTTCTCAAGTGCCCATGGATCTTTCTCTAGGATAGACCACATGTTAGGTCACAATTCAGCTCTCAATAAATATAAAAAGATCGAAATTATACAAAGCACCTTCTCAGATCATAATGGAAAGTAGAAATCAATAATAGACATGAAAAAAGTAAATTCGCAAATGTGTGGAGACTGAACAACACACTCCTAAATAATCAGTGGGTCAAAGAAGAAATTGC
>JAQZBX010073132.1:0-14961 GCA_029593785.1 Cabassous unicinctus | reverse complement strand
GGCGGGGGGGGAAGTACTTGATGAATTGATTCAGGACTAATATCCCTAATGTATTAAAATATTATAAACCAATAAAAATAATAGCTACTAATATCCCTAATGTATTAAAATATTATAAACCAATAAAAATAATAGCTCAATAGAAAAATGGGGACTTTTAGAAAAGATGACATTGAACATGCATATATACAAAAAGTTTCTTCCTCCTATTTTTCAGCTACAGTACAATTTTTTTTTTAGGTTTTTTTGTTTGTTTGTTTTTTAAGGAGGCACCGGGAATTGAACCTGGGACCTTGTATGTGGGAAGCAGGTGCTCAGCCACTAAGCTACACCCGCTCCCCGACACAGTACAGTTTTGAACTCAAGTAAATGAACACTGGGCTGCCCACACAGCTCTCTAACTTTGGAATAGAGTTCAGGAGGGGGGGTAGTACGTGACGTAATTCCTAATCACCCTCCTCCACCACTCACACCAGCTTCGCCTCAACTTAATTGTGTTTAGTTTTGGAGATGGGGGTGTTGAAAGCATGGGCAGACTTGGGAAAAGACAGGAAACACTTAATTTATAGTGCTGATACGAATTTTCCTTTTAAAATACCAAAAACTTAAAGTGAAAATAGTGATCTCTAAGCTAAAGAAAAAGATAAAGTACATAATAACATAGATGGAATGAAGATATGGTAAAAAATATGAATATTATTAGATTATTTTCTATGTTTCTGTAATGAATAAATCAAACCATTTGCCTGGGCAGGAGAGTCTGGGGAAAAAATGTGTATGCTCAGTCTCATTGTCTTGGCCGCACAGCTCATAGTGTACTTCTATTTACCCTGCGTTGTTTAAGGAGTGTATTAGTTTCCTCTGGCTGCTATAACAAATTATCACAAAACCTGGTGACTTAAAAAAACACACATTTATTCTCTCACAACTCTGGAGGACAGAAGTCTAAAATCCTGGGACAAAATCAAGGTGTTGCAGGGCTGCACTCAATCCTGAGGCGCTAGGAGACAATCCATTGTTTTGCCTTTTCCAGCTTCAAGAGCTGCATTTCTTGCATTCCTTGGCTTCTGGTCCCTTCGTCCATCTTCAGTACCACTAGAGGAGTACCTTGCTTCAGTAATCACATTGCTGCCTTTTCTCTGTGCCACATCTCCCTCTGCTTTCCTCTCATCCAGACACTTGTGATTGCATTTAGGACCCACGCAGATGATCAAGAATAATCTCCCCATCTCAAAATCCTTAACTTAATCACTTCTGCAAACTCCCTTTTGCCCTAGAAGCTAATACTTCACAGGTTTCAGGGATTAGGATCCGGGTCTCTTTGGGGGCCATTTTTCAGCCCACCTCATGAGTGTTCATCTTACATGAGTCTCGCCATCCACATTATAAGGTTTTTGGATACTTAACGGTTATTCTCCTTCAATTCCTAGTATTAGGGCAAAAAAAAGAGACTGTTTTGTATCTTGGATCTTTCTTCCTTTTTCTTTCCCTTTGAGTCCCTGTGAGCAAGGTATAACCCAAAGAAAAAGCTAGGGCCAGTTAAGGAGATGGGAGGACACCCTGGCTATCCTGAAGCTCAATAAGTGTTGGCTGACTGGCTTGTGGCATGAGTTGAAGAGTTGTGAACTGGTCCTGAGACATTGAAGCGAATAAAGTTTCTGTTCTATGCCTCACACCCCTAAATGGCTGTCTAACTCAGGATGATATTCAAAATACTTAAATCCAGTAAGGCCCAAGCACCTGACCATTGGGAACAGAATGGGATTCTGGCTGTAGCACTAGAGGTGCTTTTGTCCTAGGTGTCACCCTTTTTGGGTAACCGTTCTGGCTGGATAGTGGAGTGGTTGGATGTCCCAGAAGGGACAGTTGGAGATCCCTGAGCAGTGACTATTTACTGGCTGATACAGAAGGATTTCAGTATTTTTAACTGGTATGGCCAACCTAGTGAGTTACAGGCTGACACTGGCCTTTCTAACATTCAGCAGCTCTCTTAGAGTTAGCCTAAGGTTCTCATGAAAATTATGGGATGCTCTGCTTTCCCTTTTCGATGGTATTGGTTCAGAGACTTAGGCTGTGGCCAGCACTCACTGCAGACACCCGGAAGGAACCTCAGCCCTGCTCTCTTTCTCGGGCAGGAGTTTCGAGTGTCCTGGGCTGCCTCAGGCAAACTTATCTTCTTGGGTAGGATGTCTGCAGACAGGTGCTAATGAGTGTCTGGCTGCCGCTGCTCTGACTCACCTGTCCTCAGAAATCAGCCAAGACCATGTTTGGAAGAGAATCAAACATGAATCAAACGTAAATCACCGAAGGGGTGAAAAGTTCTGAAAAGCCACCTCTGACGGCCTGGGAAGGAGGAGAGGGCGGGCTGCGGGATAGGGAATCCACCCTTGGTCCCTTCTTCTCCCAGAAGATGATTTTCACTGCAGGCAGTTCCCATTCGTGTTTTCTTCAGCCACCTCTTTCAGGAGCCTTCACTCCAGCAGCAGGACTTCCTGTTTTGGTTGTTCATGTGTTTTGGCTCCCCGTGGGCCTCCCTCCCCATCTGGCATTTCCTCCCTGAACAGACAGGCCAGCCTGACCCAGCCGCGGGCGGGGCCGTGCGGTTTGGAAGCCTCTGTTCCTGCTCTGACAACGGAGGGCAACCTGCTGCGGTCCAAGTAGGGATCCTTGCAACAGAAGCTTCGCCATTAGAGAAGGAAAGTTTACCTTGTGGCTTATCAGCCACCTCTTACTTCCTTCCACCACTACCCCCCCAATTATGAAAATTGGCCATGGAGTGGACAAAAGCAAGGAGTTGTGTATGGAGATTGGCACTTGGTTTTCTTGGTCATGTTGTCTTATTGGATTGGGCTTCTTGATCCCCTCCCCTATGCCAGAAGGTATACCTGGCTAACCCTTACCTGTGGGCTTAGGCCCACCTCCTACTCCAGGACCAGCCTATTGCCTTGCAGAGAAACAATAAGGTCTTCAGTAGGCCAGGGACATCACTCTGGTCTTGTACTTCCATCTGGTCTTGGTGGCCTCCTAGTCCCTCTTGCCACCATGTCCTGATTCCTGATGTTTTTTCTCATGCTCCCAAGTCTGGTTTCCCAGACTCCTGTGGCGATGGCAACTTGGTGTCCATCCATCCGGGTTAACTTGCTTGTCCATTTAGACCTCTGCCGATGACTTATTCTTTTGGCCTGTACCTGCTCCATGCCCTGACCAGATTGACCTCTTGGATTTTGTTTTGACCCTTACATATAACGTGTGACCCACCTGTAATTTTCTGAAGGACTGAAATGCCCTCCTTGCCCTCAGAGTTGGTGTCACACAACCCCAACACCTGAGGGTTCTGAGCAAAGTAGCAGGAGAGCTTGTATGCAGGGCTGGCTTTGTCTATGTGCGGAGGAAGCAGCAGCTGACCTGGTGCATCAGTCCAGGTTTCCTAAAAGACAGAGCCTGAGGCCGAACTTGCATGCTAATGCTTTAGTGCTGGTGGCGGGAGGCAGAGATGCCCTAGAGGAAATTGTCTGAGATGGGAGGCTTTGTGGGCAGCAGCACTTAACTGTGGCCTCCCAGCCAGCACCAGAAGAAGGAAATTGTGCTCCAGCTAACTCTCCCTTTGAGCAAATCTAAGAGAAAAATCTGTTTCAAAAAAGTCGGTGAGTAATGAGTCACAGAGTGACTTGCCACGGGATTCAACAATTAGCCAGTGCTTTTTGAACCTCAATGCTGAGTGAGTGTGAGCGATTAGAAGAAATGAAAGACACAGGCCTTAATGCAAGGAATGTATGTGTCTTGTCTTTTCAACTAGACCATCTTCTTCAAACAATCAAGGTGCTAATTGAACAAAGCAAACCTTAGATGTAGAAGGAAGATGAGCTCATCGTGGGCCAGATTTGTCAGGAAGGGTGTCTTGAGAAAAGGTGACACTTAAGCTGGGCCTTGAAGGCTCGACGAGAGAGGACCCTTCTAGGCAGAAGTCAACCCCACTGTCACCAGGTGGCCAGTGGACTTGGAAAGCTTTGATTTCTTTTTCTTGAAACGCACTAGTTGCCTGGTGAGCCAGTTACCCATAACTCCCTCTTCTAAAGTGGCAGAGCCGGGATGGCGTGCTGCCACCGTGGAGCTGTTCTTTTTCCGAGCAGTAACTTGCTCAAACACTCCAGCCTTGCTCCCTCACATGACTTGCCCCAGCGTCTGGGTTTGCTCCTTGCCCTTGGTTTTCTGACCCCTTTTAAAAATGAGATAGACACATCTTTTGTTACCATGTATAGATATAGAGTGAATTTTGTTTGGGCCTCACTTTCTACCTCCTCGTTACCCCCATTCACCATTGTTTACTCTAAAATTCCTCCTTTGGATTAGAGTCTTCCTGCAGGTCCCCCAGTAAGAAGAACAGGGTTTTGATAAATGCTCTCGCTTGCCATAAGTGAAGTGAGGAGAACAAAGACTTCAGACTTGCAGCCCAGCTGCCTCCTTGCCTTCGTGCTGAGCGTGTGTGAGCGATGATGAAGGCACCTTCATGTTCCTTTTAGAAGAAGGATTTGGTGCGGGCTGGGTGTTCTGTTTGGTACTCTAGTGTGCTGCTAGTCATGCAGTGTCACAGAAAAAGGAGACGAAATTGAGTCTGAGATTGCTGTTCATTACGGTTCCTGGAGGTACCCCAACAGCCAGGTAGGTTCTGCACACAATAGACAACTCAAAGCCATTATTGAATGAATTGTCCATCAGTACTGGAAAGGCCCCTAATCAAGCTGCACAATGTCATTGTCAAAATTTCAATATCAGGTTAACAGGCCAGTGTCAGGAATGCAAGGGTCTAGAGTCACATAGGAATGAAAGTCTCTCATGCCAGGGTTATTTGGGGAATTGGGCAAGAGAAATAATTTATTCCAGGCACTGTTTGGTAGATTATAAAAATGGGCAATTTCAGTGTACCCTCACAGTGACCTTCCACAGGGAAGTTTAACAGATGGGAAACTGAATTTCTTAAGTGAAGTTTTAGCCCAGGATCCATTACCAGGGTACTTTCAGTGAGAGTTGATGGGAAAGGGGTATATACTTAAAAGTCTTCTCATACTTCAGATTTCCTCTCCTCAGAGAGGGAAAGAAAGTTGGAATTGAGGCCCTCTGGCTGCTGCCAATCCCCCCCTTAGCTGGTCCTGGCAGAAGAACAGACCCCATTCCCTCTTCTTATAGTAGGGGGAGGCGAGGGCAGTCTGAGTCCCGTGGTCTTCTATGGGACTTGTGGACTAAGAGGGTTGATAGCACCCACGCCACCATCAGCACAGTTCATTTGAGGCGGAGGACTGTGGTGGAAAGGGAGGCTCAGAGGCGGGGACTGCTCTCTGGGCCTGGGGGGCCTTTTGGCAGGTGGGGTGGCCAGCTTATGGCACTAAGGATGAAGTCTCAGAAAGTGCTGAGCAGCGTAGCATGTCCCCTCAGTTCCTCAGCTCAGGTTTCAGTAAACAGGGCTAGAGCTGAGTTGCATTTAGTATGAAGGATAAGAAGCAAAATGACCGAGCAACCAGAAAAATAGCACTAATCTAGCTCTTCGACCTAAAAGAAATTGGAGTAGACCTGGCCTTCCACCTGGAAAATGTGCCTTTCCAATTGGTGTCCTGGGGCAGAACCAATGCCCTTGCTTTTGCAGGTGGCAGATGGCCGCTGGGTGGAGATGAGAGGCCTGGGAGGGTCATCAGTGGTCATTAGAGCTGGGATTGCAGAGTTATCAAACTGATGCTGCATCATTTTTAATAGCATCCCTTTTGTCACGTCACTGCTGTGCTGACAAGATCAAGGCCCACCTCCTCACCCTGCCATCCACCCCCTTCTCCCTGTGCAAATGTGTCTTCTCTCCACTCAGCCAATCTCTCAACAGCTTTCTCCTTTGCCTTACTCTATTTTAACTTTATTTGTGCCACCTCCCCACCTGGAATGTGCCTCCTGTCTCTTTTTTTCCTTGGACATTAACTGACAGGGAGACCTTGGAAGGAAGAATGAGACAGGGCCAACACTGCCGTGTCCTGTCCCATGCTTGTTGGTCTTAGGTGCCTGCAGATATCCAAGGGGGGATGGAGTTCAAAGCCTAGTCTGAGCTGCATTTGGAGATCTGGGTTCATCAGCAAATATAGGCAGCAGTTGTAGCTTTGGGTGGCATCACCCTCAGACTAGCAAGAGGGAGCCAAGAGAGGCTGGAACAGAAAACTGGGCATCGCTGACATGTGAAGGGTGAGCAAGGAAAGTGAGTTCTTGAAGGAGGCTGAGCAGGCATCTAGGTCACAGAAACCAGGAAGAGGGCCTCAAGAAGGAGGAAATGATCAACCTGAGTCAGGGCAACATGGAGGCCCTGCCAGACTTTGGATGTGACAGGTCATCGGTGACTTTTAAGAGAGAAATTCCAATATGCTAGAAAGGAAAGAAGCTACCTGTGTGGGCTAAGGATTGAGTTGGAGCTAAGGAATTGGAGACATTGGACATCTTTCAAAGAGTTTGGGTCAGAAGGGAAGGTGAGAGAGGTTGTGGCAGAAACTTGGGTCTCCTCAAATGGCCATGCACCCCTCTCCATCTCCCAGTCTTCCCTTCCACTTGGGTTGGGAATCATGTGATTGAATTCCGAAATGAGGTCACGTCCTGCCCAAAATAGTTAAGAGTGACTCTGAGTTCTTTACTCTGTGTCTGCACGGCTGGGAGCAAAGAACGTGGAGAAGATGAAGATGCATCCCTGTGCATCTGTGGGAGGAGAGCAGCCAAGGAGAGCCACCTTCCTTGTGTTGCACTGGGAGGTGAGCAAGAGACCTTTGCATGTTCAGCTAATGAGAATTTGGGGTTTATTTCTTCCTGGAGCATAGCTGCGCCTATCCTGATAAATAAAGGTGTACTGGTAGCAGGTGGATGGATTACGGTCAATGGACATTTTTTTTTTTTTTTTTAATTTATCCCCCCTTTGCAGTTTGTGCTCGCTGTGTCCATTTGCTGTGCGTTTTTCTGTGTCTGCTTGTCTGCCTTTGTTGCACCAGTTCCCCGCGCCGCACGGGCCCTGAGCTCTCCGTGTTGCATGGCGGTTCTTCACCGGGAGGCCCCGGGGATCGAACCTGGGGCCTCCCATATGGTAAACGGGAGCCTAACCAATTGAGCCACAGTCGCTTCCCTGGACATTTTTGATATATTTGTTTTAAGACAGGAGAGACTTGAGCATGTTTATAGGCTGAGAGGGAAAGAGTCAACAGAGGGGAATCATGATAATATAGGGGACAGGGAATGATTGGGGCTGGAGACAGATCTGTTACTGTCCACGAGCTCTGTCCATCTCTGATGTTGGTGTTTGTTCTCCATTAGAAGGCTGGATTATTTTCTTTTGGGGAGCACCTCCCGTTTTCCTCAAGGCTGTGGCAGGACCATTGTTCTTCCAGAAATCTCATTACCCCCGAGTCTGCCATCCAGTCCACTCTGAACTATTCAGGGCATTGCACTCTTCTGTATATATGTGAATGTCTTGTTCCCCCCTATAAAATATGTTACTCAAGGCAGCAAAGGTGTCAGCCCTTTCTGTCGTCTCCCATGGCATTTAGTGGTGGGCCCATTACTTAGTAGGAGTTCATGTTCGATTCTGCAAGCACAGTGTGGGTTTTGCCTCTCAGACCCTGCAAGGCAGTTATCTCTGACACAGAAGGCATGTGACTCGTGTCAGGTCCCACAGCTTGGTAATGATAGGACATGGATGTAAGCTGGTCTGCCCCAAATGCAGTGGGTGCTAAACCAAGTGTGACTCATTGCTTCTTTTCCCTGGAGGTTTTTTCTCAGAAGAATCTGCCCTTGCCAGCCTTCCCAAACCCTTCTGACCTCAGTGAAATTAACAGTGTCTCTCCGTGGTGGCTTTTTCATGGGGCCCAGAAGAGCTGCAGATACGCTGTTATTGTATGTGCCTGTCAAAATACCACGTGTCTGCGGGCTCCTTACACACACATATATAGTTCATGTGTAAGTACTGCCATATAACTAAGCCTCCTTCATCCATGAGGCACAGTCTTGGAAATCTTTTCCTGACTGTTGCAGGAAGTCCTTTCCAGCTCAGGGGGCACAGGCATGTGGCGTGCTGCCGTAGGCTGTGAGCGCAGAACCTTCCTCTTTTCCTCCCTCCTGCCTCGCCCTTGGCCCCTTCTTTCCCCTGGTCTGTTACGTTGATCAATGTGCACAATTTCTTCCTTTCCCAAAGTGTGTGGCAGCCTCTGATAACCCGCCCTACTGCGCTTCCCCTTCTTTCTTCATAAGAGAGCCTTGGTTTCATTCAGGAGCCAGCCCCAAGGGGTGAATGGCAGTTGGTCTAATCTAGACGGAATTACCCCTTTCCCATTTGCCAGTGGTTGATCTTGTGGACCTGTGACCTAAGGCTGCCATCAGAATGTTAGGAGTCTTCCAGGGGCTTAAGGGGAAGGTTCCCCTCCCTGACAAAAAGCTCTTTCTTCCCTTTGAATACAGCATGGGGACATGATTTCTAGAGTTATACCAGTGCTCTTGCGATCGTGAGGACAAAAGTGGGCACACAAAGATGGCAGGTTAGAAAGGCGGAGAGATGGTCTTTGGTGCGGTTTGCCACCACCAGCTCCGGAACTGCCTACCTACTAACCATCCTTATTATTTAGCCTCTCTTAAGTAATACTTTTCTGTTATATTCCATTAAAGCAATCTAACTGATTTGCACATCTCCTTGCCCAGGTGAGCTATGGATGGATGAGCTGTGCAGTTCATCTGGAAGGCAGTCACAGCAAGGCTGGAAGAACTAGTCTGGAATCTTCCACACAGAGGGCTGAGGGGTGGGGGTGGGGGGATTAGGGCAGAGAAGGACTTTAGTCTCCCCTAAAGTGGGGTGCTGCTTTATAGAGAATGGTCAGGAAAGTCCTCTCAATAATGTGACTGGGAAGAAGCTGTGGGTGGGGGACAGAGGGACCATGCCGAGGTGTGGAGGCAGATGGTATATTAAGTGAAAATAAGCAAAAGCTTCGTTTTCTATGTCAGTCCCTAGCCTTTTTCTCTGAAACTCGCCCTCAGAGAAGTAAAGAAACTAGCAAGCGGCGTATTTAGACAGGCTTTTTGAGTAGGTCTGTTGGGTCTGTGTTCTACCTTCTATAAACTCATTTTTTCTAGGTTCTCTCTAGAACCTTAGTTTCCTCTCTCAAAAAAAAAAAGTTTATTTTTTTATTATTTAGGTGAAAAAAAAAAAGTTTATTTTTTTCTTAAATTCCAACCTAGTATTAGGTGGCTTTTTGCTACCCCCACTAGACTCAAAGTGTTGGGAGAGCTGGTAGACCTGAACCACATAAGAGAAGGAATGTTGTGGATATTAAAATCTCTCCCACATTCAAGATAGGATGGACTGAATATTAGTCCCCTTTTCACCTTTCTATTCTGAATGTTGAACTTTGATTTCACCCATAGAAAAATATGGGTTGAGAGAGTAGGTCTGAGTTCCATTGGCCCTGGGAGTTTTTCTGGCTTTGTGGCCGAGTGACCACTAGGGGGCGATACAGCCTCATGGGCTGAGCCTCATGCTGGAGCAGGTGGGTCCTGCCCCCGGGAAAAAGAAGCAGGGTAGGTGCCTGGATATTTTTCCAGCTTGAGGTTGTTCACCTTCAAATGCACCTCCCACACAGAAGAAGGCTGTTGTTATAGAGCAGATAAGTAGAACTCATACTTGACCAGCAGGCCCAGATCAGGTGGGTCCTGGCCTTGCAAGCTGAACTTGGGATTCCAGGTTATAAGAAGCCATCCGAGGGTGTGGGTCCCGGGAAAGACTTGCACCTCACAGGGATTAGTCTGGCTCCCGTGCAGAGAAGAGATGGTAGAGATGGACGTAGAGGCCTCAGTTAGGGGATCATTGAACTAGACCTGGAGATAAATCATAATAGTCGCCCACCTCCTTCAAGGCCTGCTTCAAATCCTGCCTTCTCCAGAAAGCCTAGCCGGGTTATGCCAGCTTTCAGCACACCTGTCCTCTGAAATATAGCTGCTATTTTAAGAACCTTTGCAGTTTGTGTTCTACACTGCTTCTGTTGCCTTCTTGGCCTTTTGAAAATCACGTGCTTAACTTTTTCCTGAGCCTGCCCCTTATTTCCCTGCGTTCTTCCCGTTCGGAGCTCCTCATCTCCCCTCAGCACTAGTCAGTGTCTGAAGCACACAGGCCTTTCGTGCACTGCTTGTTACCCTGCAGCGGAAGGACAGCGATCTCTCTGGGCTGGAAATGCACCTGGATGTACACATGGATCTAGATGAAGAATTGGAAGTCCTCTTCACACCGTACAGGGGGCAGAGTTATTTGGGGGACCTTGAGTCATGTCCCTTTTCTGTCTTTTTCCCTCTGGTGGGCTTCAGGCCTCTAGAGCTCAAGTGCCCTCGTTCCTTTCCCTCCTCACTCAGCTCACGACCAACTTTCAGGAAAGGATCAGGCAAACCTGCAAACTACGATATATATCATAAAAGGTAAGGTTACATATGCTTCAGGGGTAGTTGACACATTTAGTCACAGCTGAGGAGGAATTTCCAGCATCAAAACTGGACAAAGCAAGCCCTTTTTTCTTTGAAGCAGTTGACTTCTTAGAACCCGACTGTGGTGGGAATGGAGACTCTCAGGAAATGAGGCAGGCGGGCAGCTTTTTGGCTCCCTGGCCCCAGCTGAGCCAGAAATGGCATCTTGTCTTTCCTGGGCAGCGGTCCACACTGAGAGACTGTTGCTGATGGAGTCTGCCCCACTGGGCATTTGGACTTTATCTTGGTCATATTGGGGGAAAAAAAAAAAAGAGTTGAAAATCGCTGACCTGGACAACCATCCAGGTTGATGACACAGAAGGCTACTCTCGGCCATCACCATGGTATCTCGTAGGACGGGTGAAAAGCAGTAGGTAGAGAATATCCACAGGGGAGTCTCTGACAGCCCAGTGAAGGAGATTTACAGCACTGAGGCATTAAAATGAGTCCACACAGGGGCATCACAGCAGTGGTTTTGAGCCCACCTTAAGAAATACATTTTTGTCGTAATCCAGTACATGCACACATTTGACTGGAAAACATTTGTCAGGAAACAGTATTTACCCTGCACCATGTAGTGTGTCTTCTATTCTAATTCATCTTAAAATGTACTTTATCTGGCCCACCCGATTGATTTCACAGTGTGGGGGGAGGGCAGTGATGGCAGTTTGGAAAATACCACCTTAGATGGTCATAGAAGAGAGGGATGAGCTGGGAATGCCTGTGAAAGGAGTCTGCTTCGGAGAGCCCTTAGGGCATAAAGAATCAGTTGGATGGAGGGAAGAGTTGGGTTTTTGCCCAGATGTGGGATGAGCGACATTCAAACCAAGGGTTTCCAAGGCTAGCTCAGAATTGTGACTGAGGTCGTGTGGACTTTGAACACCCAAAATGAATTTCATTTTCTCAGTTTGTGGTAAACATTAAAATACTGGAATTCCACCCCTCTGATCCTGGTGTAGGTTTAGCTGCCTCCGAGCTCTTTAAATCCACCTCCTAGCCTGTGGATTTTTATCAGAGGACCTGTTATGGGAGCTGTTTGAAATTCGAATGCACTTTCTGGAGAAGTTTATTTAACTTGTAACACTTCTAGTCCTTTCACACCCTCTCAGCACTGGATCACAGACAACCCTTCCTTTATATCCCAGCAACTTGAGTTTATTTTTTAAATAAAAGTCTGTTTTCCCATAAAATGCTGAAGGCTTTGTCCAATGTGTGGAGGAGAGAGCTCTGGCTTTTAAGAATTTAATTTAGAGTTTCCAAGTCTTCAGTTTGCATGCCAAAGGCTTTCCCGTGCTGAGTATCTGCCTGCTTCAGCTTGCTCCCAAAGAACAAACACAGTTTGACAGCTGGTGAATATCAATAGGGCCTGTTGTACCTAAATATAGAGCGGGACCAAAAAAATTGGGGTCAGACTTGAGTGCTTCTGGTACTCCAGAAGTTAGGTCTGGAACTCTGCGCTGGCTACTCTGCAGAACCACTGCAGACACCTTCTTAATCTTCTCGAGTGTAGCCCTTCGTTTCTCATATCAGTCGGGGCCCACCAGGAAGACAGAAACCTCTAAGTATTTAAACACATAGAACTTAACACAAGGATTAGGTGGTTCTAATGATATGGTTAGATGGCTTAAAAGGTGATGGAAGAGCTGAGAAGCTGAAAAAGTCTTAGGGGCAACAGTAACCAAGAGCCTCCACCACCCTGGGCTAGAGAGACAAAGGGAGGGGGCAGTCTGGATGGAACCGAGGGGCTCAGGCCACCTTGTGGAAGCTGAACCCTGAACCACCTTTGGTCTATCTTGCAGGCACTGGAGCCAATCGGGGGCATCTCCCTCTCTCCCACCCCTGAATTTTCAGCTGGTGCCTCCCTTGGCCAAGCCCAGCTGGAAGCCAGTTGAGAAGGGAGCCTGGGCAACCCAGCATGGGTCAGCCCCTTGTCTACCAGCAGAGTGGGAAGAGGGTGGGAGATAGAAATGGGAACAAACGGGCACGGTACCAGCTCACCCAGCAGACATGTATTGAGTGATTGCCATGAACTTGGCTGCTATGCTTGGTGCCTGGAACACAAGGATCAGTGGGTCTTCCAGTTCCGCATCCAGCATTGTAGGGGCAGAAAACTTCTTTCTGTGCATTAGGAACAGAGACGTTTTTAGTAAAACTTTCGTGGCACCTATGTTAAAAGGAATCGCAGATCTCGAAGGACCTCCTGGATGTCTGGACCAGCCCACTTCTTCCTTCCCTTGCAGATTCATTTGTTTGATGCATCTTTAGTGAGCATCATTTGCACCCTCTGCTGATTTTGCTTCTTGCTTTCAGAGGAAGCCACAGGGGCCCCGTGTAGCTGGTGCTGATGCTGGAGAGGAGGGAGAGCTATTTCCCGGAAGCACAGAGCCACATGGGGTTTGCAGGTATCACTAGTCTTTCTGAGGGGTGAGGAGAGATGTGTGAGAAGAGAAAAAGAAAAGATGGGTGATAGGGACAAGAGATAAGAGGCAGGGAGAGGAAATAGATGCAGCTGGAGCAAAATTGAGCTTGCTTTCTCTGTGTAAGAAGCCTCTTCTGAAAGAAACATCTTGGGAAGTAATCCTTTAGTCTTTCCAAGAACTTGAGGGTAGGTGAGGAGGGGAATTTCATCCTACAACACCCAGTAAAACTTCCAAAAAAATCTCTCTTCCCTAAGCCCCACTCAGATAGGAGAGGCAGCTGCTTCTTTCCCCCTCCCCTACTCCGACCAAAATCACTCACCTTTTTCATTCTCTCCAAAATTCCAGCCTGCTGCTCTCAACCCCCTTCCTCAAGCCTCTCGGTTCTGATTTTCTTTTCTTCCACACGTTTTCTTCTTATGTGAATCAACTCACCTTTTGGAGTTTTCATTTTCATGGCTCTACCCATGACCTTGCTAAACACAGTAAAATGCCTAGAAGCTGAGTAGCACAAACAGCATCCTCAAAAGGTTAGCTAAGGCCTTGAGTGGAGGCTGGAAATACTTGTTTTTGTTCCCTAAGTAGGAGGAAATACTAATGACTGTCACTCCAGTGCTCAAGGTAACTCACCTCCACCTGGGAGGCCCTGATGCCCATGTGGAGTAACCTCTTGGTATAAACACTTGGTATATATTACCTGTAGAAAAGAAGGATGTCATGTTGAACTGTATCATTTAAACATGAGGTGGGAGAGGGTTAGTGAGAACTGGTAAGATTGGTGAGGGGCCCCAGACCCTTAGTTTGTCAACCGAGAAATAACAAACTAAGCTGCAGGGCAACAAAGGCATTCATTTGGGCCCTTAGAATTGAAATTCTGGGAGCACAGATTCAGGTAACAAACCAAATTTTGTCCCGTCTTGGCATTTCCAAGGCAAGGGTTTTTAGAGGATAAGAAGTTTAGACAAGTTGTTTGTGGTTGGTGGCTAACTGGGGTACTCTAATCGTCCTTCAGGTTAGATAGTGAACTGAGTTCTTCATCTTGTGGTTCGCTTATGGTGTCGGGTGTCTTGGGGTTTTGAGGAACACTGTGCTTGAGGCTGTGCATCCTTTGTCAGTTGGTGATATCTGGCAGAGACCTGCCTAAGAGAAACCTCCAGAATGACCTTCCAACTCCATTTGAAGTCTCTTAGCCATAGAAACTCTATTTTGTTTTTCTCTCTTTTAACACATTTTTGCTGCCTTAGAGACCATTCTGTGTCCAGCAGGGAGAGTCAAAAAGACCAGACAGTAAATACGTCAGGCTCTGTGGGCCATGTGGTCTCTGTTGTAACTACTCAGACGTAGATAATTCACTAACAAATGGGCACGGCTGTGTACCAATAAGTCTTTATTTATAAAAGCGGGTGGCCCGCAGGATTTGGACAATGTCTTTAATTTTCCAACAACTTCTTAAAAGCATAAATCCAACCATGCTATCTCTGTTTAACCCTTTAATGCCTCCCCAACATATTGGTTAAACCCAGCATCTTACCATGACCTACAAGATCCTGCATGAGCTGGTCCTTGGCTATCTCTGACTTCATCTTATCATGTGCCCACCTAGCTTCCTACCCTCCTGATCCTGTGAGATGCTAAACATGCCGCTCTTCCAGGCCCTCTGCTCGGAACACCCATGTGATGGACACTGTGCTTCACCCAGAGTCCCTGCAGAAATGAAGGCTTAATCCCCCCCACCCCCCACCCCCTCCTATCAGCCTGCAGCTGTCAGTCCTCTGCAAATTGCCCTCAGCTAAAAGAGAGTCACTTTGTGCAAGGTCATGGCGCCTCCCTGGGATGGCCTACATCCCATCATCCATCAATGTATGGATATAAAGGTCCGGCCGCACTGCCCCAGCTCAGGACAGCTCTGAAGGGTCATCCTAGAGTAAGAACTCTCTGCGGGGTTAGTTAGGGCCTCACTGGATCCCCACTGCAGCTCAGCTTCATCCTCTGCCTGATCATGCTTCCATCCCTTCCTTGTTGTGGATGTTGATCCCAA
>JAQZBX010073131.1:0-14961 GCA_029593785.1 Cabassous unicinctus | reverse complement strand
ATCCCCCCCTTGCTGCTTGTGTTTGCTGTGTCCATTCACTGTGTGTTTTCTCCATGTCTACTTATCTCCCCCTTGCTGTGAGGTCCTGCTGCATCAGCCCACCGGGCCGCGCGGGCCGGCCTGCCCTCACAAGGAGGCACCGGGAAGCGAACCCGGGGCCTCCCATATGGTAAACGGGAGCTCTATCCATTGAGCCACACCCGCTTCCCTGTATTTGTTTTTGAATACACACATTCTCATACTTCTCCCCCCCCCATAATTAGGGTCTTAATATGCATATTATTTTGTAATCTGCCTTTTTTACCTAACAATATAAAGTTCTATGTCAGGATTTATATCTTCCTTTTAAAAATATTGTCACATCATATTTCCTTCCACTATTTTTAACACTTGTTAGTTTTTAAAATGATGTTATTACAAAATACTAAAACAGACACATTTGTGCTCATTTTTTTGGTTAATATGTCAGTAGACTAGATTCCTACGACTGGCATTGCTGATTTAAAGAGTGCATAAATTAAAATTTCAAATGAATATTGCCTCCTTGTTGCTCCTAAAGGTCGTCTTTTACTAGATGTTGTACATTGTGTTTCCTAAATATGTGAGTTACATTCCCACAGATAGTGGATCTTACAAAACATCATTTTTTCACATTGAGAGGTAAAAGTGAGATTTCAGTGGTTTTCCTTGCACTGATACATTAATCAGGTATGTTAGCCATTCATATCCTTCTGTGAATAATTCTTCATCCAGTTGTTTATTGCATATTTTTATTGGCTTGAGGGTACTAGATATTATAAATAATCCCCGTCTGTAGTACATATGACACATATTTCTCCTGCCCTGTTCTTTGTCTTTTTGGGGGGGTTATGGCTTCTTTCATCATTCTGAATTTTTAATTTTAAGAAATATCCATATGGTGAAACTTTAAAATCTCTTCCCTTTTTACTCTATGGTTGCTAGTAAACTTAGAAATGACCTCCCTGCTTCAAGGTTATTTTTTTAAATTCCCTTGTATTTTCTCTAAGAAGTTTTACAGATTTCTTAGAAAAGAAAGTTTAGAGCTTTAAAAAATTAGAATTAATTCTGTTTATTGTGTCAATAATAATTTAAATAAGTGCCTAAACATTGTCCTTATACCAATTATTACAATATTTCAATTATTATTATTACAATAATCCAAGCCATCTTTTTTCATCATCTTCAAATGCTGCCTATTTTATACTAATGTTATGTAGTATATTAACTATTTTGCAGACTCTTTAATCTTTTCCAATAGTCTATTTCTCTATTTCTGCCTTAGCTCCACAATATTTATTACTGTGACTTTATAGCAAACTTCAATATTAAGTACAGCAAACACCCCTCCTTAAATTTGTTTTAAATTTTATATTTATTTTCCAGGTGAACATTAAAAAAACATTTTTCTATTTCAAAAACAAATATCCAAAACAATAAAAATGATCTTTGGTGAAATTGATATTTGTCCAATATTGAATATTGCTAATTCTAGAAAATGGTAAGTTCATCCTTTTTTTTTTGATCTATTTATTAAGGTCTTCTTTGAGTGTTCCTTCATTTGAGTTTTTTAGTTATATTTATGCATGTTTTATATATTGTCAAGGGTAGACCCAAATATATTATAATATTTGTTGCTGTTTTAGAATAGAGCTCTTTTCCTACCAACTTGTCCAATTATTTTTACTACTAGTGTAAAAGAAATTTATCAAGTCTTGCATATTTATCTTGTATATATCTGCCTTGCTGAACCTTTTTTTCATTTTAATAGTGTTGCAGTTAATTTACTTGGATTTCCTACACTGACAAGATCTGCAATAATATTGTGTTTCTTCTTTTTCAATATGTTTAACTCATTTCTTCTTGCTTGTCCCCTCAGAAAATAAACCTATTTATGTATAAGGCTCCCTCTCCTTACTCCAGGCTTTCAGGGAGAAGGCTTCCAATCTTTGGACAGATCCATAAATTTATATTTTTGGCAAGGAGGGACTGGATATTTGACTTTTAAATTTCTACTATATCAATCCATCTATTCAGCTTTCCTACTTCTTTTGGCCAAATTTCGTAATTTATATCTTAATTTACATTAAACTTATGACTATAAATACTCTTCCATGTGTTGGATTTTAAGTTTCAAAATATATGCTGTTTGGCCTCTCCAGCTTACTACCAAGCAGACATTGAAATGCCCTCATCTATACATTGATGATTTGAAACTTCAGAATGATTTTCATTTGCAAAACTTCCAGGTGTTATATTTGTTAGTCCTCAGCACTTGAATACTAGGTTTGAAAAAACAACAGAGGTTATGCTCTTAAATCTTGATGATTTTTCCTATATTCAACCTTGTAAGGAACTACTGTTGGATGCTAAAGAGACGGTTTGGATGATGCTAAATAATAATTTAGCAAACAGATTACTAGTGCTTCTCACTTAGATATAGAAGTTTTAAAAATGTTTTTGAATAAATGAAATAATTATGAATTATACATGCCAGCAATACAGAACCCCTTTTCAACTCATTGCTTCATTATGGCAGAAAATATTAGTTTCTTAGCAAATGTCTATTTTCCTCACCTTCCTTAGAGTGAGGTTACAGAGGTAGTGATGCTAAAGCTCACATCAGGCCCTTATTTACCTGTTTTTAGAGTCCTAGCTCTGTTCTCTATTGTGTATCCCATATAGGAGATGATTCACATGTAAGTGGATCAGGGAAAGTTCTAGAAAGGAAATTTTACATGAGCAGGGCCATGAAGGATAAATGTGGGATTTTTCGGATAGTCAAGGTGGGAAAGTGTGAAAGATGGACCATGACGGGAGCTGACAGGAATGAACATGCCGAGCATGTCAAGAGCATCCGGCAACTGAATGCAAAGAAAGCTTGTGGCTGGATCTACCGCTAGATTTTCTTCTGGTATTTGACCGACATCTCTACTACTGGAATCAGGCGCCACCTAGTTGAATCTCCAAGGAGGCAACACGCCGTAATGGTCAGAGTCTGAGCTTGGAACCAGGTCCACTGCTTTCCTGCCTTTTGGCCTTTTTAATTTCGCCGAGTCTCATCTCCTTAACTGCCAGGTTGGGTATTCCCTCATCCGCCCTCCAGACTGCACTAAGGCCAGAGGCTTCTCATGCAAAGCACTGAAGACTCACCTCACGTGTGATATTGAAATAAACGTGCCTGCCTGTGATAACGGGTTCTTAGGTTTTTCTTGTTAAGATTCGAGTCAAACAAGGTAAAATGGTCCCAGTGCTAGAACCACGTTTCTTCATCTTCCTTCCCTCTGCCCTCGGCAGCACTTCCCGCGCCCAGCGTGGACCACTGCTTGTCCAACCATCACGGCAGCTGTGGGCATTGTGTTTGCTTCCAATACGGTGAAATTGTA
This sequence comes from Cabassous unicinctus, assembly GCA_029593785.1. Taxonomy (NCBI): domain Eukaryota; kingdom Metazoa; phylum Chordata; class Mammalia; order Cingulata; family Chlamyphoridae; genus Cabassous; species Cabassous unicinctus. Next base: position 11,557 of record JAQZBX010073131.1, on the reverse strand, counting down.
AAAACACTACAGTGAAGACCTTGCACATGGGTTGGAGGTGCAGCAACAGTGTGAATTTCTAGAAATGGGGTTGTTAGGTCAAAAAGTAAATGCACATGTGCTTTAGTTAGGGCCACATCCGCCTCCCTAAGATTGTACCCATGTGCGTCTCTACCAACAATGTCTGGGTGATTTTCTTTTCCATAGCTCAGCTGAGAGGACAGAAAGGACTTGTCAGCGTGGTTTTAATTTGCTTTTCAAAGACAACTGAGGTTGAACCAATTTTCCTACCTTGGAGGATCATGTTGCATATTTTTTAATAACTTTTACTCAGTCATATATAATTTGGGCTTTCCCTCCATTTTAAAATATGTTCTATATTAGCACTTTAGTCATTGATGTGTGATATATGATGATGTGTTTTCTCTGTTTGCTTTATGTCTTTTGATATTCCTTAGAGAGTTTTTGCTATGCAAAAGATTTTTTAAAAACATGTTTATATGTGAAATTTATCAATATTGTCTTTGCATTTGGATTTGAGTCATCCAGGAAGCATTTTGCTACATCCAGATAAGAGAGAAATTCATCTACGATTCTGTATTTGTGTGGCTACACTTTGACCTCTGATTCATTTGAATTTTACGTGTGTGTGTGTGTGGTTTTAGTTTTATCTTTTTTTCCCAAAAGCTAACTATTTGTACCAACACTCTTTTATAAAAAGTCCAAAAGCGTCCAGTGATTTAAGATGCCACTTTCATCATTTACTAAATGTTCATGTGTACTCGGGAATATTTCTAGACTTTTTATTTTATTCCTTTGGTCTGACGTGCCCGTACTGCGTGGTTTTAATAATATAGACTTGACTCTATTTACATCAGTAGTGTGAACTCCGCTCATAGTGTATCTTTTTCCGTTTAACTAGCTATCATTCCATGTTTATTTTTCCATGTGAACTTTAATATCAAGCCGTTTACCCCCACAAAAAGCTTGTGGGCATTTTTATTGGGGATGGTGTTACATCGTAACCCAGGGGGGAGCTGACATCTTTATGATGTTGAAATAGCCGTACAGGGAAAATAAATGTCTTTCCATTTGCTCAAGTCTTTTATCATTTAGATTTGCATTGGTTTTACTGAGTTTATTCCTAAATATTTTTCTTCATTATTGTTACTGTTAGTAGTTTTCTTTCCCATTCTCTCCTCTAAATAGTTTTGTGTGCATACATAGAGTATTGACTTCTGAATGCTAATTTTATAGTCACCAACTTTTCTTAATGAATTATTTTTACTGTTTGAATTAATTCTATGGTTGACTCCCTGGGGTTTTCTGGGTATAGTATCGTAAAATTTTACTTCTTCTTTTCTACTTCTTAGGCTTTTGGGGGGCAGGGCACATTGCATTGGCTACAACCTCCAGCACAATATTGAACGTCAGCTCAGAGACGGAGCCGTCACACTCGCGTTGCTCCTAATTTTCACGGAAATGTCTCTAGTGATTCCTTATTAGCTAAGATGTTAGACTTAGCACTAAGGAAACATGCATCAATTCATATTTTCCTTACTCTTTTTTAAAAACCAAGAATGAATATTTAATTTTTCCAAAGATCTTTTCACAACCATGGAGGCAGCTGAAGTAGTTTTCTTCCTTAGATCCATTAATATAGTAAATTATGTTAATGAATTATTTACTACTCAACCAATTTCACTCCTGGAACAGATCCCACTTGCTCATGGTCTGTTAGTTTCTCTATGTGGTGTTTGATTTGGTAATACTTGAGTGTGTGAATTTCTGTTCATTAGTGCTATTGTTCCATAATTTACTTTTTAGCACAATCTTCATCAGATTTAGTTATTAATGCTATATTTGCTCTATAAAAATAATTGAGTTTTTCTTCATTTTCTATGCTCTGGAAAATTTATGTAGGATTGGGACTACCTAGTCTTTAAAGAGTTGGTTGGATCCCTTGAGAAAACATCCTGGCCTGGTGGTGTTTATCCTTTACTTCCCTAATGATTTTTCTATGGAAACTGCTCAATTTCGGCTTTCTATCACTGAGAATAAATGATATTTTCCTAAGGAAATTATTCATTTCATTTAGGTTTTCAAAATTTGTTTGCATAGAGGCTTGCAAAGTCATATCTTACTACATATATTTTTTTGTTTTGTTTCAGTGGTTATTTTCCCTTTGTAACTTTTTAAAAATATACTTTGGGAAACGGATGTGGCTCAAGCGATTTGGCTCCCGTCTACCTTATAGGAGGTCCAGGGTTCGATTACCTGGGCCTCCTGGTGAAAGGCAAGCTGGCCCACGTGGCGAGCTGGCCCACACGGAGAGCTGGCCCACGTGGAGTGCTGGCCCACGTGGAGAGCTGGCGCAGCACGACGACACAACAGAAGTCCACAGGCAAGCAGGAGCCAAGCCCTCTCCCCAGAATGCAGATTCCAGGGCTGCCCGCCCCCGGGGTTGCTTGGCTTCACGCCGCCTCCCTCCCGGGGCGCCCCTGTCTCCTCGGGCCTGGGCTTCTGGATCCCGTGGACGCCCGCTTCTTCCTGCGGCTCCCTCTGACTCGGGGCGTCTGTGTTTAAGGCCTCTAGGAGCACAGATGGAGGCCCTGGATTCAGCTGGCCACGCCTGCGGGCTCTTAGGAGACGCCAGGCGGACTCGGGGCCACTCCCGGCCTGAACGTGTGTCCTCGAGGGTCCTCTTTACACCCGGGCTCACACCCCCAGCACGCTCAGTCTAGCACACTATAAACAATGACGTGCCAAGATTCCATCGACCTTCCTGTCAGTAAATTTCTCTCCATTTTGCCCACTGCTTTTCCTTCTTAAGCCCATCCACACTTCTCCGCACTCCAGCGTTTCCTCATTTGAGAGAAACAAGTTCAGGACTTCAGCTCCTGTATTTCAACTTTAAAGTTTACTTAAGTATGTGAGGATACTGCCAAGCAGTGCTGAGCTTGCGTGCCCATCTGAGCCTGCCTAAAGCCAGGGCGCTTTCTTGCCAAGACTCAGGGTTGACAAGCACAAACACGAACCTCCCCACTGTAGACAGCTGACACTCAACATCATCCAGCTCACTGACATTCAACAAGTATCATTTACGATATCACTCAGTTTCTTTCAGGGGATTTTACAAATGAACATGATGTCTCTCCATCCAGTAATTATATATGCAAAATTATTTCCATAAACTGATAGGGGAAAATTATCATTTTGTTGAGATGTTGTGAAATAAATTATGTAATAAATTTGAGAGAAAAAACACTGAGAAAACCATTAATTCTGTTTCAACAACATGAAAGCAGTGTCTCAATATATGTTATAAAATCTGTTTTTGTTGTTTTAATTGGTCAAGATCCTGCGTTCGGGGGAATAAACTGTTTTTGCTAAAAGATGAATGCTTAACCAAAAGGATAAAAGGATTTACACAACTATTATTCAGTATTTTCCAGGTAGTTTTGTGTGGTTTGTTATGACTTGAGTATCAACCTGCAATCAGTTTTCTAACAAGTAGAAATTATATATCTATAAGTCTGCTCTATTTAAAAAGCATAAACACAAATATCATGGAATATGCATCATCTCCTTTGGGGTGTACGAAGCTGTTTTGCACAGTTCCCTAAAGGGTGAGAACAAAAATCAAACTCTCTCTGATATGCAATATAAATAATCCCTAAAGGAAATCACAGGCCTGTTTCTGCTGATCCTTGCTTTGAGTATGGAAATGCATTCCTTACCTATGCCTAAGCTTTAACTGTGCACACACATCCATGCATAAACCAGAAAAAGGTCTTATTTATGAATTAATTTCATCTTTTGCTGTTAGAGAAAAAGACAGAGGCTGAAATAAAAAGAGAAAAATGAAATGGAGGCACTAAGTTCATCTGAACTAGAAGGGTAGTCATATCAGAAAAAAGTGTCTATAGAACCTGATATAAATATTGAAAGTAAGGAATAATGAGTGCTGTTCAAATTATATGTCTCAAAACTAGAAAATGTTGAAAGACATGCAAAATCATATTAGATAATCGACACTTCTCTGAAAATCACCCACATCTTCCTTTCCCTATTCAGACAGGTAAAGGTGAGTACGCCATTATCCACTATTTTTACCTCCTAATCACATATTCGTTATGTTCTGTTACATGAACATCAAGAAAAATAAGAAAGCCAGCTGCCATAAACGTTAAAAGTTGACAAAGCGCCTCACCGACACACAGGACCGTTCTTCTCCACTGTGCAAGTTCCTCCATTTTTGCAGTAACTTACTGGGCACTCTAAAGAGAAGCAGCAAATAGACCAGTTAATTTTAAAAATATTACTAAGAAGAAGGAGGACATATTACTGTTAGCCACTGCATGAAATCTAATTCCTGAGAGCAAACAGCTTCCCAATTGGTAAAAGCAAAAGAATTCTCCTCGGCTGCATTCCGCTGCCCCCCTAAATTTGCTCAATGGCCTCGGCTGAGTTCAGCTGCTCTCCTAAATTTGCTCAACGGCCTTGGCTGCATTCCTGTGCTCCCCCAAATTTGCCCAATGGCCTCGGCTGCATTCCTGTGCTCCCCCAAATTTGCCCAATGGCCTCGGCTGCATTCCTCTGCCCCCCTAAATTTGCTCAATGGCCTTGGCTGTGTTCCGCTGCTCTCCTAAATTTGCCCAATGGCCTCGGCTGCGTTCCGCTGCTCCCGCAAACTTGCCCGATGGCCCCATGCCCCTGGATGTGTGCCTTCCCTTCACAGGCCCCAGACGTCACCACCAGAGAAGACTTCTTCTCTGCAGGGTCAGGTACAAGGCACTCATTTAGAGAGTGTCCGCATAACCCATTTGTGATTATGCCGGATTTTTTTTCTGTTCCGGAATATTTCTTCACAGGAGAGACGGTGTCCTGGCAGACAAATGCTTGGCCAGGCGGCCTTGTCTTGTTGATGAAAACGAGTCACTCTCTTGTTCGCGCCTGCCTGCCTCCAGGCCGGTGAGAGAAAGCACAGCTCAAGTCCGTCCTGCTTTCCCCCAGCCCTTCCCTCATTCTAGCTCAGCATGGACATTTGTTCCCAGAGGTGGTTTACTTCTAGGTTTATGAGAAGCTAAATCTTCTCACTTGCTCTTGGTGGGGAAGCAGTCGGTGCCTTCAGCTTTCCACGGGGTGCTCACAAATGCCGCCTCCTGGTGACCTCACAAACCAGTCTGGCTCTGCTGGGGCGCCACCCCGTCCCTGTGCTTTTTCTAACACCCCTTCCCCTGCAGCCAGCCGCTCGCATTGGGCCATCCCACCTCCAACACCTGAAGGAAATCTCCACTGTCAGGAATTTGTAATTCAGCACCTCTGTTCTGGACACTTACTAAGCGTCTGCCACTGGGCTCCACAGGCAGTGCACTGACCAAGAGCAGGGGTGGCTACGGGGGCTGCGGGCAGCGGGCAGCCTGACTGGAATCTCAGCGCATCAGCGGTCACTGGGTTAGCAACTCCAGCTCGCTGTGCCCCAGCCTCCTCTGCAAAGCAGGGCTAACTAGGACCTTCCCGTCGGGAGGGCTTAACGAAGCTTAGATGGCACAGTCCTCATCTCCCCGGGCGGACCTTGCAGCTGCAGAGGACGGCATTCAAGTGAGGACGAGAAGAGGGATAAGTGGGGATGGCGCACCAAGGCCGTGCCCCCGGGGAGCAGCTGGGGTAAGTGGGGGAGTAAGGAAGGCTTTCAGGAGGAGACGCCAGAGCAGGATTTGGGCATCAGAACATGTGGAAAGGCCAGCAAAAGGCCGGAGGCTGGAGCAGTGGGCGGGTGTGTGGAAGGGCGGCAGGGAGCTCGGGGTGGCTGGACCGGGGATGGCGTCGTGTGAGGGGACAGGGAGAGTGGCCCGAGTCCCCCGGGGCCCAGACAGGATGGCTCAGAAGGGGTTAGCTTTGTCCCAGGAGCCAGGGCTTTAAAAAGGAAGTGGCATCCTTCCCCTTTAGAAGGACAATTCTGACTGCTTGGAGGGGGCAAGATGAAATCTGGGACCCCAGTTAAGTCTTTTGCAACGGCTGGGGAAGAAATGGCGGTTGCCTTAAAGAAGCGCGGGGGTGTTGGAGAGATGTGGGAATCTAGACATCTAAGTGGGAGAGCAAAGTTCCGTTTAGTTCAGAATTTCTCGAGCCCCCTGAAGCTCTTAATACCAGGAGATCGTGATGCCCTCTCAACACGAGGCACTTATGAAGTCCAACAGACAAATACGCCTGCACACTATATCTGCATAGACTTCCAAGAGATTTATGGATCCCAGGAGTCCGTTGGAGAAGGCTGTGCAGGAAACTAAGGCTCTAGTGGGCAGGGCTGCTCTACTCATCTTGAAATTCTAGCATCCAGCACGAGGGCACAGGGACTTGAGGAAACAGAGCCATGCCTCCAAAACTTGTCATGGCTCCACAGCAGGTGGCTGAGAAGTTTTTGTTTTGTTTATTTGTTTAGTTTTATAACCCCTTCTAAATTTTTATTGTCTTTATTATTGTTACTGTTATTATTGACTATATACATTAATCTATACTCATAAGAGCCTACTCTATAATTTTATATTTTCATTACTTCCTTCTAATTCTCTTTCAAAGAAATGATTATCTTAATTATTGTATCACCTAAGACTAACCTTCATCAACCTCTACTACTGAAAATGACAGGAAAAAATACTTTCCATTTAATCTTAGCCATGCAAATTCTGGTCAATAATTCTCTGTTCCACCAGCAACCAAAACCTGAAAATAATATGCCTTCCTTATGTGACTTAGGAACAGACTGTATTTGTTGAAATACCCTTAGCCTGCAACACTTACGTAGTGTCTGAGTTTGATGTTCTTGTTAATGACTTAAACTTTGAGGTAAGGTAGACCAGATGCTTGCCATCTGTTCCTTGACCACCGTGGGAATTATTGGAAGTGGTGAGGATTGGGCTCATAAAAATCTGTGAAATATTGACCTTAAAAGAATATGATATTTGGAAAGGAAGAGGAAGGCATAATCATGCACTGATACATACTGAATATTGACCAGACTTAAAGGCATCTTAAAGAACAGAAGCATTCACTTTGTCATATTTGATTGACAAACTAAGAAGCATGTAAAAGGTAAATAGAGAAAACACAATATAATATGGATTTTGAAAATTGTGCTTCACAAAGTTCTTTATTTTATTTCAACCCAAGAACCATGCCAATATGCTTATACTTTTTGAATGAATAGTAGATGCTTAGTGAGTGACTAAAACTAATGGAGCAACAAAACTGCATTCTCTATCATTCCCTGCAGGTTGGCTAATAGTCTGAACGATAGTGTCGGTTTTTCTGACACTGTCTTTAAAGGACCACATTACAGCAGACAATAAATCATAATTGGTTATAATTCATTTATTCTCTTACAGGACCATCCTGAAGAACATCTCAACTTTATATAAATACATTTGAATACCAGGCCTAAGTGCGGTGTTTTAATAATTTCAAAGTTAGGAAAGAAGTAAACTATCTCATTTAGCCTCTCTTTTAATGTCATTCTGAATCTCTGAAAAGATATCAAGGCTATTTTCCTTTAGGGCACCTTATCTTAAATATTTTGTGCACCATCATTTGATCTTAATTATCATGTTTTTACTTATCTCAAAATGTCCCTTTTTCTTGAAAGTCTCACATTGTTTATTCTTACCTAATTTTTTTTCACTTATCTCATGAAGTCCTGCTCTCTTGAAGGACACAGTGTATACTCTTAGCTAGCATTAATATGAAAAATCTCCAACTTATTTATAAAATATGACTGAATATACCTTTTATCATAATTTATATTGCCTCTTACTTATAATAGAATTATATTGCCCTGATCTATTGTTTTATGTATCTTCTGAATGAAATAACAAAAATTTGAATATGCAGGAGAGATGTTAACAAAGGACTTCAATAAATTAGAGAAGTATAGAGTGGCTTTGATAAAAGTATAATCTCAAATATACATCATTAGCTCTTATAAGGCATAAATATTTCAGGGGCAGAAGAAAGAAAAATGCTGACAAGTCAATCTAGAGTTTATGCAGTTTACTTTTAAATACATGACCACATCATGCAAATAAAGAAGCACAATGTTTCTTTTAAATTAATAATGGGTTAGGCTGTATAAGGTTTCCTTATTCTAGATCTCAAGAAATTTGGATAAAGGATATCATTAAATACTAACAGATAGTGCCTTGAATTTTTCTTAGTTCAATGGACTTTGTTTAGGTAGAATAAGCATGAGTCCATTATCTCATAAGTTTATAATTTTTATAAATGTAGTGATCAATGTCAACATTCTTCCTGCTCCAATAAAATTAAATTATTCCATGCTTGCTATTATTTACAATCTTAATTTTGTATTGTCTGCAGGCCAAGTTACAGATGTATACTGCAAATAGTGTTTGAATGGAAACTGAGTACCTGAGCAGCTGGATTCATCAGACTGGAAATCAATGCAGTGGGCAAAACCGTCACAGCGCTGGTGCGCCGGCACACAGCTGGGAGAATGGGGGCACACCAGTGCACCATCGGTACAGCTCACATTGGCTGAAAGAAAGGATGGGCATGCTTACCACAGAGCTTATCCTCAGTGAACTTCTAATGAAGCACTACCATTTATTTTATTATCTCTCAGTTTTTCTAGCCCTATATTTAAATAACAAAGTTTTTAAAAAGTAAATTCTCAACTTAATGGAACATATCCATTAAGAAATCGAAAGTTTCTTTAAGATGTTTGTCGATAAAATCATTCCCCAGATATGCACTATGTAGTATTATACATGTGATACATTGTGCATGTGTACATTCATGCATGTGATACAATGTGATACATTGTGCATGTGTACATTTATGCATGTGATACAATGTGATACATTATACACTATGCATGCCAACATTTATGATGTGATACAATGTGATACATTGTGCATGTGTATATTTATGCATGTGATACAATGTGATACATTGTCCATGTGCACATTTATGCATGTGATACAATGTGATACATTATACACTATGCATGTGATACATTGTGCATGCCAACATTTATGATGCGATACAATGTGATACATTGTGCATGTGTACATTTATGCATGTGATACAATGTGATATATTATACACTATGCATGTGATACATTGTGCATGTCAACATTTATGATGTGATACAATGTGATACATTATACACTATGCATGTGATACAATGAGATACATTGTGCATGTGCACATTTATGCATGTGATACAATGTGATACAATGCACTCTATGGACCATGTTGTCTGAATTGGAGTCAGTCTTTACTTCAAGGCAGATCTCTCTGTGCTTCTGTTGCTTCCTTCATCTTCATGATCTACAGTGCAATTGGACTGAGGGTGAGTGCAAAGCATGTGAATGTCCATCAACTTCCGTTTGGGGTTTAAGTCAAGGGTAGCCTTTGGGAGCCTGTTAAAGCTGAGTGAAGACATGTAACTCAATGCACTATGATTATGTGCTTTTTGAACACTGATAATGCACGGTGGAGTTAATTTAGTAATTGCACACTCTTGTTGAGGGGTCACAAGCAGGGTTTAACCTGACTCCAATTAATTAATACATTTATTAATAGGATAGAGATGTTATTGCTCATAAGACTTTGGTTGCTTAATATTTTTCAGGAAAAAAAAATGCCTTTATCTATGCATAAGGAGAACAGACAATTATTCAATAGAAATTTGATCCTGCAAAGGATCTTAGATATGAATTACATCTGCTTTCCCCATTGGGAAGTCAGTTCTTAGTCACGAAATCACCCTCGTGTTTCTTTCTCCTATTCTCTAGTTTCTTTAAAAAGGAAGCTTTCTATAAAGCAGTGGTTTGTGGTTTTGACTCCTGTTATAAGAATCGCAGCAGACACCCTCATTCCAGGCCCCCATCACGAGTGAAGCATGGTTCCACTCTGCTCTCCTGCCCAACCTGGATGCAGAGCTCATGCTTGCTTCATTCACCACCTGGGAGCTGGCAGGCCTGGGGCTCCTCGCCTGACTCCGTGCCATGATTCTCTTCTGATTTTGGCCGTGTGGGTGTTTATGTTGGCTCTGCACCTGTTTATGTGATGGCCACTCAGATACATCATCACCATTGTATGATATAGTCTTCATATTCCTGGAGCAGAGGGAATATGTCAAAACATGAACTCTCTGCACCGTCTGGTCAGGGAGTCTGGAGAGATCTCAAGGGTACTAAGTAATAATGATATTGGTCAATACCTTTTCTCTAACCCTGTTCCTCAGAGCCCTGGGTTCAGCAGGGGTGTGCCAAAGGCAGCAGTGGATCACAGCGCCTGCTGGCACTTACCCGGCTCCACAAGATGGGCTCTGCTTTTACTTGATTTGCTTAATGGCATCATATACAGTAACGTATTTGAACATTTTATTCCAAATCTACTGTGAAAATTTTGAAAAGGTTTGATCTGGGCAGCCACGTACTACAATAAAGGCAGTTAAGTGTCGACCTTTTCAAGGTAAATTGATAATTAAGAAGACCCAGGAATAAATATCCCCATATATGTGTCTTGCAAAGATTTTGTCAGTTATGTGACTGATTATTCTTTTCTTCAAGTAAAATTATGGGTTGGAAGGATTCTTTATTTACATTTCCATTGAATGAAAATGATGGTTTTGAAAAATTAAAGTGATACTCTTCATTAGCAATCCTTCCCAATGTGCTAGAATATCAATTCTGGGCAACAAATAATAAATTTACACAGACTCAAGATTTCAAAATGTTTCCCTGGACATTGTTTTGTCACATTTTCTTTCAAATACCATGTTGTAATTTCCATTAAAAAATACTCTTCCAATCTGACAGTATCATGGAGGACTATACTTTTTTTTTTTTTTTTTTAACAAAACAGGCTCATTCAGAGAAAATATGAGAATTTGTGGTTTTAGCTCATTCACTCAGGTAGATGATATACTGAGAATAAATAATTCATGAAGGGTTCATTGAAGTTACTTTTCTAGAACAAAAGTCCTTTTATAGATTATAGTTGTTGCCTAAGAAAAATGAATCTATATGCATCCATTTCTTATTAAAAGAAACTCAGGTGTGAAACAGATTAATATTTTTAACAGCAGAAAAAGCATGGTATTGGGTCCTGAGAATGACACAATCCCGAAGAAACACACAAACCTAGCACAGAGAGGAGGGAGCGCTACTCGATTCTGGAATTAAACTCAACCACTACTACTGCTGAACTATCTCAGTTTAAATAGTTTCCAGTAAACTATAGGATAAGCTAGTGGAGGCCGCCAAGGACTTCCTATGACTGTATCGCGCACTTTCCATGTTCATTTCATCTAACTGTCATCACCCTTGCGGAGCAGGCTTCACAGTTCCGTGTTGAGGGAGCTGAGCAGCCGCGCTGCTGCGGAAGAGGAGCTGGGAACGCGGCGGAGGGCTCCCCACACCGCCCTTGCTGAGCACTCGGGTGCTGAGGTCACGGCTGGCGTGTTTAAAGTCAGTAACAAAGGCACTGGCCATAAAGGCTGACGCACAAATGTAGGCAGCTTGACCCATTCTCAACCTTCAGAGGCAGC
>JAQZBX010073130.1:0-14963 GCA_029593785.1 Cabassous unicinctus | reverse complement strand
AGGAATAGAATCAGTGAACAAGAAAGAAATTACAGTTATGTAACATAATCATGGAAGTGACATTCCATCACATTTACCATATTCTATTTTTTACCATAAAACACATATATCACCCACACTCAAGGATAGAAGATGTTACAGGTGCAAATAATAGAGGCAAGAATAATTATGAGAGGATGGCCTACTGATGGGTTCCTGTTATTGAGGACTAGCCTTATAAGTCTTTGCTCATGTAATTGAAACTTAACCTACTGTTATGGGGTGCCTAAGGTTTGCCATCTGAGAGCCTCCTTGTTGCTCAAGTGTGGCCTCTCTCTAAGCCAAACTCAGCATATGAATGCATTACCTTCCCCCCAACATGGGACATGACTCCTGGGGATGAGCCTCCCTAGCAATGAGGGATTAATACCATGTGCCAACTGGCAACATGATCGGAGAAAGACCTTGAATAAAAGGGGGAAAGAGTAAAAAGAAATGAGTTTATGTAGCTAAGAGACTTCCAAGAGAGTCGGGAGGTCATCCCAGAGGTAATGCTTACTCAAACCTCAGTAGGATCTCATAGAACACCAAAGTGGATATCACCCAACACAGAGGGGCTCCTGAGGGCTCTGGAGACACCCAAGTCCTATATAAGTGGGGATAGCCCCAGAGATTGATGCCTTATTAGTGGGCTCCTCTTTGGAATCTGTGCTCCTGAGATTGACAGAGTTGGACTCTAATAAGTCCTCCCTGCACATGATCCATCAGTCCCTTATATTCAAACCTATATGTGATGCTTGAGTTTTTAGGTGTACTTCCAGAGACTGGAGCCTCTGGCCTACCTACGTGCTAGCTGTGCCTGCAATCTCGGTGCAGCTGCAACCCCTACCCTATAGCTCAATGGACTCATCCAAGTCACCTGGCGAGGAGATGACTATGGGCAACGGCCATTCCAGGGAATGGAGAGGGCCTGCAGCTGCAGGCAGGATAATCGCATCCACTGTATCCATGGAATATAAACCCTCTCTCACTTGGAGGTGGAGTGGACATCACCATCCCAAACTCCCCAGGATTGGGGGAAGAGCTATGGACTAGAATGGACTTGGTGTTGTTCTGTCGTATATTATGAATCAAGCAATGGAAGAAATTGTAACAGTGAGGTGGAGACAGTGGCCACTGGACATTTTCGGGGCAGGGAGGGGAGAGGCAGTTGAAATACAGGGGCTTTTCTGGGACTTGGGGGTTGTCATGAGTGGCATTGTGGTGACAGATGTAGGCCATTTTGCATCAGCATATACCACACAGAACTGTGTAGGAGAGAGGGTGGTCTATGATGTGAAATGTGGTCTATGCTTTGTGGCAAGGGCACAGGATGTGTATATCCATTGCGGGTGATGTCCCACAGTGATGAAGGATGTTGGTGTGGGATGTTGTGGGAGGTGTGGGAGGTGGGGAACATGGGAATCCCTGTAATTTCTGAGTAATAATTAGGTAATCTAAGCACCTTTAAAATATATATATATATTTATATAAAATAACATTTATGTAAGAAAATTCATATATGCATATGTATTTATATATAATTTTACAAATATTGGTATGTACTGTGAAAAATCTTGATTTTTATTAACAATTAAAAAAAAGAATAATTATGAGTATTATAGAGTCTGTTGAATCTCACCCTAGTTATTAGTTAATATATATATTGCCATTGAAAAATTGTCCCCATACAAATGTAAATTGCATAAGAAGTTATGTTGGTAGGAAATAAACTTTTCAAGAAAATCTGGTACATTTCAATGACGAGTAAGCCTTTGGCAATCATAACTTACTGGGCCAGAGAGTCCTGTCCACTACCCAGAAAATCCCTCAGACTTAAGTCTTACGCTTTTAAAAATTTTTTTTATTGTTTAAATAAATCAATTTTCTTGATGCATATTAATAAAGGATACCTGATGCAGTGGCCACTGGAGGCTCTGGGGGCAGGAAGAGAGAGGAGCAGATGTAATACAGAGCTTTTTCAGGACATGGGAATCACCCTGAGTGGCATTGCAATGACAGATATAAGCCATTTTATATAATCCCATAACATGCAGAACTCTGTGGGAGAGAGTATAGACTACAATGTGAACTATGGTCCATACTTACTGGCAAAGCCCCAGGATGTGGTTATCAATTGCAATGAGTGAGCCACACTAATGAAGGATGTTGTTTATGTGGGAGGGTGTGGAAACTGTAGGGAGCAGGACATATGGGAATCCCTATATTTTTTTGTGTAACATTTGTATAATCTAAGTATCTTTACAATATATATATATATTTATTAAAAAATAAAGCATACAATGAATCCAAAATATACAATCAATGGCATTTGGTATAATCACATGCTTGTGTGTTCATCCTTTCAATTATTATTGTAGCATTTTCATTATTTCAATAATAATAATAATAAGCAAAAGCCAGAAAAAAAATAAAGAGAAAATTCCTCACCTCTCATCTCTTTTTGCTTCCCCTGCTGACGTAGCTACTATTTCTGGCTATTCTTGCTCATTTATTTATTTGTTTTATAAGGAGATTTATTGAGATATATTCACATACAATATAATTTATCCAAAGAGTATAATCAATGGCTTTTAGTATATTCATATACTATTCATAATGTTGTACATTCATCTCCACAAAAATTTAAAAACAATTTCGTTGCTACAAAAAGAAAGTCTCCACATCCCTTAGCATTCCTTCTTCAGCCCTACATAACCACTATTTTAATTACCTCTTTATAATTGATTCATATTTACATTTTATATAAATGGAATCATACAATATGTAGTACTCTGTTTCTGGTCTACTTAACTTAAAATAATGTTTTTTTTTGTCTGATATTAACATTTTATAATATTAACCTATATGTGTTCAGCTTCAAAGAAAAACGGTCTTATATATGCAATTCTACCCATATTCATATTTCACATAATATATTTATATTCCACTTAAAATATCTAGTTCATAGTAGGGCAGTCATATAATATTTATCCTTTTTTGTCTGGCCTGCATTACTCAAAGTAATATACTCTGGGCTCATCCATGTTGTCATGTTTCACAACTTCATTTCTTCTTACCACTGCATAATATACCATCATGTGTATACTCCACAATTTGTTTATCCGCTCATCAGTTGATTGACACCTGGATTGTTTCCAACTTTTGGCTATCGTGAATAACACTGCTATGAACATCAATGTACAGATGTCTATTGGTGTCACTTCTCTCAGTTCTTCTGGGTATATACTTATCAATTATATTGCCGGATCCCATGGCAAGTCGATATTCAGCTTCTTTGGGAACTGCCAAACAGGCCTCTACAGTGGTTGTACCATTCTTTATTACAATCAACATTGAATAAACATTCCTATCTCTCCACATCCTCTCTAGCATTTACAGATTTCTGGCTTTTTAGTATCAGCCAGTCTAATAAGTGTAAAATGATATATCATTGTAGTTTTGATTTGCATTTCCTTAATCGTTAGTGATGTTGAACATTTTTTCATGTATTTCTTCACCATTTGTATTTCTTCTTTGGACAGTTGTCTTTTCAGGTCTTTTGTCCAAATTTTAATTGGATAGTTTGACTTTTTATTGTTGAGTTATATGATCTCTTTATATATCATGGATATTAAACCCTTATCAGATGTGTTATTGCCAAATATTTTCTCCCATTATGTGGACTGCCTTTATACCCTTTTGACAAATACCTTTGAGGTGCAAATGTGTTTAAATTTTAGGAGGTCCCATTTATCTATTTTGTTGTTGTTGCTCATGCTTTGGGTTTAAGTTTTAAGAAACTACCACAGATTCTTTAGGATGTTTTCCTATATTTTCTTGTAGAAGTTTTATGATTGTTCCTTTTGAATTTAGATCCTTGATGCATTTTAAGTTAATTTTTGTTTAAGGTGTGAAATAGGGATCTTCTTTCGTTCTTTTAGATATGGCTATCCAGTTCTCCCAGCACCATTTTTTTAAAAAGACTGTTCTGGTCTAGCTGGGTGGGCTTAACAGCCTTGTCAAAAATCACTTAAAGGAAGACATAAGCATCAATTTCTGAGTTCTCAGTCTTTTTCCTTTGGTCAATCTGTCTTTCCTTAAGTGAGTACCATGCTGCTTTTACCACAGTAGCTAAGTACATGCTTTAAAGTCCCAAAGTGAAAGTCCTCCAACTTCATTCTTTTTTAAGACATTTTTATCTATTCAGTTCCCCTTACCCTTCCAAATAAATTGTCTTTTTGATTTTTGCAAAAAAGGCTGATGGGATTTCTATTGGGATTGCATTGAATCTGTAAATCAATTTGTGTAGAATTGATAATGATATTTAGTCTTCCAATCCATGAACATGGAATGTCCTTCCATTCATTTATGTCTTCTTAGGTTTCTTTTAGCAATGTTTTGTAGTTTTCTGAATACAGGTCCTTTATGACCTTAAGTTTATTCCTAAATATTTGATTGTTTTAGTCTCTATTATAAATGGAATTTTTTTTTCTGATTTCCTCCTCAGATTGCACATCAGGAGTATATAAAAACACTATTGATTCTGCATATTAACATTGTATCTGCCCTTTTGCTGAACCCATCCATTAATTCCTGTAGCTTTCTTGTGATTTTTTTAGAATATTTTAGGTATAGGACCATATTATTAGTGAATAGTGAAAGTTTTACTTCTTCATTTCCTATTTGGGTGCCTTTTGTTTCTTTGTCTAGCCTAATTGTTCTAACCAGAACTTCTAGCACAATACTGAATAATAACGGTGACAGTCAGCATCCTTGCCTTGTTCCTAATCTCAGCGAGAAAGCTATCAGTCTTTCACCATTGAGTGCAATGCTAGCTCTAGGTTTTTCATATATGCACTTTACAATATTGAGATAGCTTCCTTCTGTTCCTATCGTTTGGAGACTTTTTATCAAGAAAGAGTGCTCCATTTTGTCAAATGCCTTTTCTGCATCAGTTGAGAGGATTACGTGATTTTTCTTCTTCAATTTATCACTGTAGTTTATTACAGTAATTGTTGTTCTTGTGCAGAATCACCCTTGCATACCTGTGATAAAAACCACTTGATCGTGGTGTCTAATTCTTTTAAAGTGTTTTTGGATTCTGTTTGCAAGTATTTAGTTGAAGATTTTCTCATCTATTAATATACTCAGTAGATGTATATTCTTTTTTTGTAGTGTCTTTATCTGACTTATTAAGGTGATGTTGGCCTCAAAGAATGAGTTTGGTAGTATTTTGCCCTGTTTCATTTTTTTGGAAAAGTGTAAGCAAGATCAGTATTAAGTATTCTTTGAATTATTGGTGGGATTCATCTATGAAGCCATCTTGTCCTTGGCTTTTCATCTTTGAGAGGTTTTTAATGTCTCTTTAATTCTTCATATTGTTAGTCCTAGTCCAATGAGACTCTTGACCAACATTCAGGAAGAGAAGTTTATTAGATCACTGGCATGGTGGGGACATGAATTGAGACTTCAGCACATCAGCCAAGGTTTGGGATGGCTTCTTTTGAGCTAATGTAACTGGGTGGTTTTATAGAAGGGATGCATAGATGTGGCACACAGATATGTGGTGGAAGATTACTGACTTTTGCCCTTTTGGGAGGGTAGGTCTTGGGGAGGAGGAGATGGAGATGTTGAAATGTCAAACACAATATTTGATAATCTAGTGATATTCTTAGGTTTGGTTTTGAGATTCATACATCCTGTTGGATTAGATACAGGGGTAGGGGTTTTGGACCATCTGTTATTGGGGCAGGGAGACCTCCTGGAGCTGACTACGGTTGCAGGTGGGCTAGTTTGCAAAATGGGGTTAACATATTGTTTATGAATTTTCCCTTTTTGTCCAACCATCATTGATTTCTATCTTCATTTTGTTATAATCAGAGAAAGTGTTTTGTATAATTTTAATCTTTTAAAATTTATTTAGACTTATCTTGTTACTCAATATATGGACTAGGTTGGAGAAGGATACATAAGCACTTGAAAAGAATGTTTATCCTGCTGTTTTGGGGTACAAAGCTCTATAGCTGTCTGTTAGGTCTAATTCATTTACCATATTATTCAAGTGTTCTCTTTCTTTATTTATCCTCTGTCCAGATGTTCTATGTAATGTAGATAGTAGATAGTGGTGTAATGAAGTCTCCAACTATTATTGTAGGGACATCAATTTCTCCCTTCATTTTTGTCACTGTATGCCTCATATATCTTGGGGCACTGAGGTTAGGTGCATAAATATTTAATATAGTTAATTTTTCTTGGTGTATTGCCCCTTTTATTAAAATATAATGGCCTTCTTCATCCCTTATAATAGTTTTGCATTTAAAAACTTATTTTATCCGATGATATCAGTATCACTATTCCAGCTCTTTTTTGTTTACAATTGGCATGCAATATCTTTTTCCAAACTTTCACTTTTAACCTGCTTGTGTCCTAATATCTGAGGTCAGTCTCTTGTAGACAACATATTGATGGCTCATTTTTTAAAAAAAATCCATTCTATCAGTCTATGTCTTTTGATTGGGAAGTTCAAGCCATTGATATTTAATGTTATTATTGTAAAAGCATTGCTTACTTCATCCATTTTGACATTTGGCTTTCTGTTGTCATATTTTACTCTTGTCCATCTTTCTACCCTTTAATTTACCTTTTCTAATAATCTTCATTTCTACACTCTTCTCCAAGTCTCTCTCCTTTGTTTTTATCATTCAAACTGCAGCACACCCAGTATTATCTCTTGAAATTCTGATCATTTGGTAAAATATTCTATCAGTTTTTGTTTGTCTGTGAAAAGTTTGAACTTTTCATTTTCAAAGGGCAGATTTGCCAGATATAAAATACTTAGCTGGCAGATTTCCTAGTATGGCTTGTAATTTTTTGCTGGTGTCTAGGCATCTGAATATTTTGGTGAGTTTACTCTGATGGCCATTTGTCTTTCTCTTGCTTATTGTTATTTTTTCCACAGGTCTTCTTTGATATTTGATTCAAAGTATCCTATGTCTTTAATATTGCCCACCTTAAGTTATCAAAATCATACTAGGGACTCCCTAAAGGAGCACAGATTTTATCCCAGAATTTAGAGAACACAGACACCCAGCACAGTTTTTGTCCCTGCAATTTCCAGGCCAGCCAGCAGATGGTGCTCATTGGTGCACTTTTCCACAGAGGTGTATCTCTCTCCATTTTCCTTTGTTTTGGTCTGGCCATAGCTGAGATTCAAAACAGGCTCCACTGGCCCAATTCATGGAAGAAAAGCCCCCAAATAGCTGTCTCTTTTCTGTAGTAACAGCTTACAGGGAGGAAGACATCTGTTCCCCTCTCAGTTAGTTGGAATGAGCTAGTGGTTTTACCCCAGCTTAATATCTTGGGGGTAACTCACAGTTTCTTGTTTAGTTTCTTTGTCTTTCTGTCTCTCACCCTCCTAGGAGTTGTGAAGCACTGTCTTGGTTGGCTGACCCCCAAAGCAGGTCCCCTGGGTAGTTTTTGGCTCTTTCTCTATTGTTTTTGTGAGAGTGTAGCCTTGTCTGCTTAATCCAACAACATCCTCCCACTATCCATCTTATTTTTTTTGTTTGTTTGTTTGTTTCCTAGTGTATACACAGTCACTTAAGGAAACTGTTTTTCTTTTATACACAAATTTTATTCAAAAGGATAGATTGGATTTTCTTGATTGTGAATGATATATAGAACTGTTTTAAATGAAAAAATAAACTAATGGTTTCCAGTTTCAAAGTAAATGATTTAAAATACAATTTTACTATTATGGAGGAAAACATAAAAATAATTGCAAATGTCTAATAACCATAATTCTTAACAAATGTAAAATTAAAAAATTTTACAAATATAACTATAACACCATTAAAATATACATTAATGAAAGCAATTTAAGATGGCTAGTATTATAGGTTTGTTGTAATACTTTTTGTCTCTTTAGTCTTGAGCTGCTCCATGAGCCCAGCCCCTCTGGGGCCTCTTTCTGTGCCTTTGTGCTCTGCTGTTTCCAGACTCTGAGATGTCTCTCACTCTCTTGTAGTTTCTCTGCATTTCTGCAAATGTAGGTATACCTTGAATCCTCTCTCTCTCTTTACTTTCTCCTTTCTCTCACATGACAAGATAAAAAAATGGCAGCTTCCCTTTTCTCTGTGTGTTGCTCTGTGTCTCCATTTATATAAGACCCAGCAAATGGACAAAAACTCAGCCTGAGTCACACAGCACTGGAGTAGCCCAATCAAAAGCAATCTAATAAAATGATATAAAGTGAATCTAATATGATCAAAAGGGTACCACACCAATAGGTATAGATTAGTTGAAGAAAATAATCTGTTTTTGGGATTCACCAAATTCAAACTGTGACACTCTACTAAGTTCACCTTTGCTCATGTCTTAGCCTCCACCCACAATGTAGCAGTATTTGTTTCTTCTATATTATCACTCATGATCAGACACTGAACATAGTTACATAAGTTGATCATCAAATGACCCAAGATATGCTTATAGGTATTTTGAAGTCATAATGCAAATGAAAACATGAAATTAAACATTCTTATGGAAGCCGTAACACCCTAGTTTTAAGACCTGTGGTTTATTCTCATCAAATTCAACTCAAAAATGGCATCCATCACACAAATTTAATGAGTTTCTGTTATACTCCAATCACTCTACAACTGGCTTGTGATAGATTACTGATTAAAATAGACAAAGATCCTTGCTTTCTTGGATTTTACATTCTAGTGGTGCAAGACTAGAAACAAAAAATATAATAAATATGTATATTAAATATTAAGAAGATGATAATTTCTATTTTAAAAATAGGTAGATTATGATAAGGGGATCAGAAGTACTGATGAAAAGGCTATATTTAAAATAGTGATTAGGGAGGCCTCACTGAGAGGAGATTTAGAGCAATGTCTGAAGCAAATGGATCTATTAGACAAGTACATTACTCAAAGAGCAGTTTAAGCAAAGAAAACACCTGAAGAAAATGCCTTAAGAAGTAAGTTATTGAGAACATGGTTATGGGGTTAAGCAAAAAGGTTCAGCTCTCACTAAAACAATGGAGAAAGAGCCAAAGGTTGCCTTGAGGATCGGCTTTGGGCTACAGCAGACCAGGACACTGTTTCACAACTCCTTGGAAAGTTATGGAGAGAGAGATGAAGAAGCCAAAACAACCAATTGTGAATTATTAAACCTCCTGGCTGCTGGGTGGGCTCATCTCCCCCACCCCTGAGATATTAAGTAAAGGTAAAACTTTTGGCAATTTGCATCTAACTGAAATGAGAGCAGACATCTTCCTCTATGCCAGCTGCTTTGCATATATATAGAACAAGAAGGTGTTCTGAGTCATCTAGAAGGGTACTGAAAAGATAAACAAGCAAAGGAAATTTGTGAGATTCTCAGTTCTGTGGTTGGAAGTGGCACATATACCCCACCCTTATGGCAAGTAACATAAATGGAGCTCCAGGCTCCCAGATCTGAACAATGTGAAGGTGGGTTCCAATGGAGGAAAAGGGATCTGGGAGGATAGAGAGTAGTTTCTTTGCAGTGAATTTGGTCAGCTGAGCCCGCCTTGAATATTGAAAGTGGTCCTGACTCAGCAGGGAGAGGGGAGGAGTATTTCACCATGCAGGCTGTCATGCTCAGTCACCCAGGTAAAGAGAAGAAGATCAGAAAGGAGGAAGGGACAGGCAGGCATCTAATCAGTAGGATATTAACAAACAAATATCTAACTTGCCTGAGGGAAAGGGGGTGGATAGCCTTCTTAAAGGATAACTAATAGACAGGTTAGCCCAGTGGAAGAATTCCTGCCTTGTATATACAAGGTCCCTGGTTCGATCCCTGGCTCTTCTTAGGGAAGTAATTGATCGAGATATCAGGTATACAGCTGAAACATTATGACAGGGAACATATTGACATTCTCTTTTTACCAGCTATTTTTGGATCTCTTAATCATTTTTTTGTAAAAAGGTTACTTTTTAAATTTTCTTTATTTTACTCACTAAAACCCAATTCAAAATCTGCAAAGGGCAGTCTGCAGGGTGATGAATTGATGAACACCAGCAGCCTGAGAAGATCTTTAAGTGTCTACAGGGAAGGCTGTTTTTCTGTGTTTATTTTTGTTTTTGCTATTTCCTTTTTTCTTTCTCCTTTATTAAAATGACTTCCTGCTGTCCTGATTCTTGTTTGTTGCATTTCCCTTTCTTATTTTTCACTGTTTGTTTCTTTTTCCTTTGTTTACTGATTTTCTCTTCCTATGATACTTCATTTCTCTCCTTCATCTTTCTATCTTCTGTTTTCTGTTGTTTTTCTTTCACTACAATTCTTTTTGTTTGGTCTTCAATGTTCCTTGTTTTTTTCTTTCTCTCCTTTTTTCAATGCTTTCTTTGCTTTTTACTTTTTTTCTTTCTCTATTTTATTTTCCTCTCTTCTTCCCATTCCAATCTTTTAATTCTATATATTTTTTTCTATTATATGTCTTGATTCATTGTTTCTCCTCTACTTTTTAAATTTTATTCCTCTGCACTTCTTATTTATGTTAATTATTCATTTTCTTAGGTATTATATGGTTCCTCTACTACCTTTTACTATTATTATTATTATTTTTTCCTATGTCTTTCCTTTTCTTTGGTGCTATTTATTTTCAAGGGAACATAGGCAACAAGAAAGAAATAGAATAAGAAGAACATAGTGTCAAAATGAAACCTTAACACACACAGAAAAATAACAAAATAAAACCATAAAGAGAGAAGCTAATCAGTTGAATAAATTCATCAAGATAAAGAGACGCCTAGGCATCAACAAAAAATGACAAGACTTACTAAGAAACAGGAAGACATGGCCTAGTCCAATGAACAAACTAACAACCAGGAGCAGATGCAGAACATGGAAAAACTAATCAGAGATGCCCAAATAAATATCATAAATCAACTTAATGAAGTGAAGGAAGAGATTGAGGAAATTAAGAAAACATTGGAATAACATACTGAAGAAATCATAAACATACATACAAAGGTAAGGGATATGATGGTTATGAATGGCAGGATCCAAGAAATAAAAAAATACACTGGAAGTATATAACAGCAGATTTGAAGAGGCAGAGGAATGAATCAGCAATGTGGAAAACAGTACACCTGAAATCAAACAGAGAGTAGAACACAGAGATAAAAAGATAGAAAAAAATCCAGCAAGGATATAAGGACTTGAATGACAACAAGAAATGCACAAACATATGCATTATAGGCATCCCAGAGGGAAAAAAAGAAGGGAAAGAAGAAAGAAGGTGTGTTGAAGGGAAGAATGGCTGAAAACATCCCAACCCTATTGAGGGAGATGGACATACATGTCCAGGAAGCACAGCACACTCCAAACAGTATAAACCTTAACAGGCCAACTCCAAGACATACCCTTGTCAATTTGTCCAAAGCTCAAGAAAAAGAGAGAATACTGAAAGCAGCAAGAGAAAAGAAAACCATCACATTCAAGCAAAATTTGATAAGATTAAGTGTTGATTTCTCCTCTGAAACCATGGAGGCAAGAAGGCAGTGGAATGACATAGTTCAGGTGCTGAAAGGAAAAAACAAAAACAAAAAACTTCCAGCCAATAATTCTCTATCCGGCAAAGCTGGCATTCAAAAATGAGGAGGAGTTCAAAATATTCACAGATTAACAGAAATTAAGAGAGTATGTCAATAACCTGCCCTTGAAGAAATATTAAAGGGAGTTCTGCAGGTCAAAAGGAAAAAACAGGAGAGGGAGAGTTGGAGGAGAGTGTACGAAAAACTAAAATTTAAAAAAGGAGGGGATTGTGGAAACATGGCCAATGGGTTATGCAAACAAGCCTAAGTTCTCACTAAAACAACAGAGAAAAAAAAACAGAAGCTGCCTTGGGGACCTGCTTTAGGGTACAGCAAACCAGGATACTTATTCACAACTCCCAGAAGAGTGAGGGTCAAAGAGACAAAGAAGCCAAAACAAGTAATTGTGAGTTATTAAACCTCCTGGCTCCTGGGAAGGTCTCCCTTCCCTACCCATGAGATATCAAGTGAGGGTAAAACTCCTGGTGATTTCTATGTAACTAAGAGCAGAGAAGACATCTTCATTCATGGGAATGTGCTCTGAGTCATCTAGGAGTGTTCTGGACAGATAGGGAAGCCAGGGGAAAATCGTGGGTTGCTTATGTTGGTGGCTGGAAGTGTCATACCTACCAATCCATCAGGAAGGATAGACTAGATGGAGCCATGGCACCCTGCCCCAAGTGGGAATGTGATGGCAGATTCCCTGTGAGGAAGAAGAGTCTGGGAGGGTGGATTGTGATTTATTTGCAGTGAGTTTAGCCAGCTGGGCCTCCTTTGAATATTGAAAGGGACCCCAACTCAACAGGACTGGGGAGGGGAATCTCCTCAGGCAGGTGGTCATGCCCAGCTGCCTAAATAAAGAGAGGAATTACATCAGAAAAAGGCACAGACAGGTGGCTGATCAGCACCACTCCAGCAGACAGCAGGGAATCTAACCTGCCTGAGGGAAAAGTGGTAGATAGCCTTCTGAAAGACTTATTAATATAAGGAGGAAGAACAGCTCAGTGGAAGATTTCTGGCCTACCATATACAAGGCCCCTGGTCAAATTCCTGGCTCAAACTTGAGAAGTGACCCACCAGATTATCAGGCATCCAGCTGAAAAAATATGACAGGGAACATATAGACATTCTCTTTGTATTAGTTTTCTTGGATCTCTTATTTTTAAAAAACAAAATATTCCTTTAAAAAAAATCCCTTATTTTATCAATTAAAACTCAGTTCAAAATGTGCAGAGGGCAGGCTGCAGAGTGAGTGATTGATGAAAATCAGCAGCCTGAGAAGATTCTTAGGGATTGAACAGAGAAGGCTGTTTATCCATGTTTCTTTTTTTTTTCTTCTGTCTCCTTTTTTAAAAATGAGTCACTGCTGTCTTGTTTCCTGCTTCTTGTATATTCATTTCCTTTGTTTTCCTGCTTGTTTTTCTTTTTTTTTTTCTTTTTACTTTTGTTTACTGATTTACTCTACCTATGTTATTTCCTTTTGCTCTTTCATTTATATATCTTTTGTTTTCTGTTGTTGTTCTTTCATTCTATCTATTTGGTTTCCAATTTTTCTTGTTTTTATTTTTCTCTCTTGTTCCTTTTTTCTCTTTTATTTTCTTTCTTTACTATTTTCTTTCTCTATATTCTCTTTTCTTTTCTCTTCTTCTCACCATTCCATCCCTTTACTTTATTCTATATATTTTTCTCTATTCTCTTTCTTGTTCCATTGTTTTTATTGCACTTTTTAAATTTTATTACTCTGTGCTTCTTAATTGTGCTAAATTTTCAATTTTGTAGCTCTTGTATGGTTTCTTTCCTACCTTTTACTATTATTATTACTATAATTCTTTGTCTTTTCCTATCTCTTTCCTTTCTTCTGGTCCTATTTCTTTCTTTCAAAGAAACATAGACAACAAAAAGGGAATACAATAAAAGGAATGAAGTATCAAACCAAAACCTTACCATAAACACAAAAACAAAAACAACAAAACAAAAGCATAGAATAAAGAGGGAAGCAAATCAACTGAATAAACTCATCAAGATAAACAGATGCCTAGACAACAACAAAAAATTACAAACCATACTACGAAACAGGAAGACATGGCCCAGTCCAATGACCAAAGTAAAACCCAGGAGTAAATGCAGAACATGGAACAACTAATCAGAAATGTCCAAACAAATAACATGAATCGACTTAATGAAGTGATGGAAGAGATTAAGGAAATTAAGAAGACACTGGTAGAACATACTGAAGAAAATGTAAACATACATAAAAAGATAAAGGATATGATGGTGATGAATGGCCCAATCCAAGAAATAAATAATACACTGAAAGCACATAACAGCAGATTTGGACAGGCAGAGGAAAGAATCAGATATGAGGAAGATAGTACATCTTAAATCAAACAGATAGTAGAACAGAGAGATAAGAGGATAGAGAAAAACCATCAGAGACTTAGGGATTCACAAACATATGCATTATAGGCATTCCAGAGGGAGAAAAATAGAGAAAGGGGACAGATGAAGTGTTGCAGGAAATAATTGCTGAAAATTTCCCTATAGTACTGAGGGAGATGGGCATACATGCCCAGGAAGTGCAGCATAGGCCAAACAGTATAAATCTTTACAGGCCTACTCCAAGACATATACTTGTCAAATTGTCCAGTGCTTAGGACAAAGAGAGAATACTGAAACCAGCAAGAGAAAAGAGAACCTTCACATATAAGGGAAGTTCAATAAGATTAAGTGATGATTTCACATCTGAAACCACGGAGGCAAGAACGCATTGGTACAATATAGTTAAGGTGTTAAAAGTAAAACCTTCCAACCAAGAATTCTCTATCCAGCAAAGATGGCATTCAAAAATGAGGATAGCCCAAAATATTTACAGATAAACAAAATTTAAGAGAATATGTCAATAAGAAACCTACACTTCAAGAAATACTAAAGGGAGTTCTGTAGGTGAAAAGGAGAAAAAACAGGAGATAGAGAATTGGAAGATAGTGTAAGAACAAGTAAAAAGATATAAAGAGAAATAAAAACAACTTAGAGTATACCTAGACATAAAGATAATATGGGTAATATAAGTAATTCCTTGACAGTAACAACATTGAATGTTAATAGATTAAACTCACAAGTCCAGAGACACACATTGACAGAATAGATAAAGAAATATAACCCATCACTTTGCTGTTTACAAGAAACCCACTTTAAACCCATGGATGTAAGGATGCTGAAAGTGAGTGGTTGGAAAACAATTCTACAAACAAACAGCTAAAAAATAATAGGAGTAACTATACTAATATTAGACAAAATATACTTTAAATGCAAAACCATGGTAAGAAACATAACAGGACACTATATATTAATAAAAGGGGTAATTTACCAAGAAAAAAG